>JAULUF010000025.1:1850000-1875000 GCA_031834385.1 Semotilus atromaculatus
CGCGGCTCTGTCCCGACTGTAAGTCCTTTTCTGCTGTTTCATGCAATTGCTGTGATGCATTTGGGAAATCACATGAGCACATTCACATTTAAGCATTCGGAAAAGCACATGTTTTAGCCAGTGATTGTACGTGAGCTGATCAATACTGCGGCGGCGCCTGGCGTTTATAAGCGTGTTCTGGGACTCCTCGTGTCCGACTCTGGGATTATATGAGTTTGGAGGTTCTGTCATCATGTTAGATTGGATTTAAGAAGTTCAACGTCTTCATTGTTTTGGGCCTAACGTTGGCTTAGGAAATCTTCTTTCTCAGAGTTGTTGTGTTGTTATGAATGAATATTCTGAGTTTAATGATCATTATCCATGATCATCTTTGCCAAACTGCTTGAAATATTCTTTATGACGACGACACAAAAGGCTTCACTTTATGCTCCAGTTCTCTGAACACTCGTATGTGCAGATCAGGGGGAATGATCATGTGTTTTTCATTTTTTTGTAACTAATATTTGTCTGGACGGAGGCTTTAGATCACCAAAATAAGATATTTAATGTTGTATGTCTGATCTCTCCAGAAATATCTACACTATAAAAATGGAAAATCATCGTCAATTAAACAATGCTGAAAAAAAGGACCAAACATTTACTTACTATTCTGAATTTCTAACAACTTTCTGGAAATTATGTATTTTGATGCAGTTTTACAATTAATATTTCGGTTTTTAGTTGTACTAGCAAGTATAACAGTGAGTTGGATTGATAGAAGATAAAAGAAATAAAAGTTCTGCTCATCAAGGCTGCATTTATTTGATCAGAAATGCAGAAAAACACCATTTAAGTTATAATCTAAATCAGCTGTTTTCTATGTGAATATACAGTAAAGTGTAATTTATTCCTGTATTTTCAGCATCATTCCTCCAGTCCTCAGTGTCACATGATCCTTCAGAAATCAGGATAATATGAGGATTATTATCATGTTAAAAACAGTTGTGTGTTCATGGGAAACATTGCTACAGTTTGTTTCAGGATTCTTTGATGAATAGAAAGTTCTAGAATTTTAGAATCTTTTGTAACATTTTTACATTTCTTTACTGCAACTTTTAATAAATTTTTGACCCCAGACTCCAAACTGTTGTACGACAAATGACGAGACGTGTGACAAAGAAGATCAAAGACGATCATTCAGTGCGTGAGACTTAAATGATGTCTTCATAATACAACAAATATGTCCCACATGAAGGGAAATGTGATTCCCCGTATCAGGATTTGATCAAATGTGCAGTTAGTTGATGTTGCCGTGTCTCATGTCCCAAATGTTGAGGTTTGTGTGGGACTTTTTGCCATTCATTTAAGCAATAAGCATTTTGCTGTCCGTGTGCACTTAGAGAAAACATCGATCTTTTATCTTTTATTCTTTTTATTTTTATGTAAAGCACTTTGGTCAACCTCAGTTGTTTTTGTATAAATAAACAAACAAGAACAAAACATGAGATAAAGCATGTACCAGTTTAAAACCATGCAAATAAAGGGAACAATATGCATAGACTTAATCTAAATGAGCTTTAGGTGTAGTGTAAGCTTGTACATCAGGGCGACATTTCCAAGGAGAATCTGTTGCTGTAATAGCGTCGAGTTCACTGATTTGCTGTATAGTCAAAGCTCTGATTGTGACGGCGATTTTGCATATATGTGACCCTGGATAAAAAAAACAGTCTTAAGTCGCACAGGTATATTTATGGCAATAGCAAACAAAACACTGTATTGGTCAAAATTATAGATTTTTCTTTTAAGCCAAAAACCATTTAGGATATTACGTAAAGATCATGATCCATGAAGAGATTTAGTAAATTTCCTACCTTAAATATATAAAAATTTTATTTTTGTGAGTGGATGCAGCACAATCGCCAACAGAAATGGAAACCTTTAAAGGTGATTTTCGATTTTTCGATTTTTTTTAACCCTAAATTCCCGATTTGAAATAGTTGTATCTCAGACAAATATTGTCCCATCCTAACAAACCATACACCAATGGAAAGCTTATTTATGCAGCTTTCATGTGATATATAAATCTCAATTTTAAAAAATGGACACATAAGACTGCTTTTGTGGTCCATGGTCACATATATTTTTTTTTATCCAAATCAGTTTCTGTCAGATGGTTCTCAGCACAGCGTCTGATCATCGTGTGTGTTCTTGTTTCCAGCCGCTCAAGGTGGATCTTTATGTTGTTGGTGTTTCTGAATGATTTACGCCACAGAGACTCCACAAACCCATCTGAGGGAAGCCAGAGACATTTTTAAAAACATGCTGAAATATTCAGAACGAGTGGGACGTGGAAATGAACAACAGGGAGAGAGAGAGAGAGAGAGAGAGAGAGAGAGAGAGATGAAAAGAGGACAAACACAGACAGAATTCTCCATGTATGTACAAGCGATTCTATATTTCGCTGTCATCCATTATTCATAGGCAGGAGAAGCTGTGTGAAATATTCACAATGAAGAGCGTCAGCCGAGTGACGTCTCTGTGTTTCAGGGAGCAGACGCTCCTCCTCGCTGAGAGTCGTTGGTAGTGATGGGGACGAGACCGCCTATGCCGAGTCCGAGTCAAGACCGAGTCTTTGAAGGGTCGAGTCCGAGTCGAGACCGAGTCTTTGAAGGGTCGAGTCCGAGTCTAAACCGAGTCTTTGAAGGGTCGAGTCCGAGTCGAGCCCGAGTCTTTGAAGGGTCGAGTCCGAGTCGAGACCGAGTCTTTGAAGGGTCGAGTCCGAGTCTAAACCGAGTCTTTGAAGGGTCGAGTCCGACTCTAAACCGAGTCTTTGAAGGGTCGAGTCCGAGTCGAGACCGAGTCTTTGAAGGGTCGAGTCCGAGTCGAGACCGAGTCTTTGAAGGGTCGAGTCCGAGTCGAGACCGAGTCTTTGAAGGGTCGAGTCCGACTCTAAACCGAGTCTTTGAAGGGTCGAGTCCGAGTCGAGACCGAGTCTTTGAAGGGTCGAGTCCGAGTCGAGACCGAGTCTTTGAAGGGTCGAGTCCGAGTCGAGACCGAGTCTTTGAAGAGTCGAGACCGAGTCTTTGAAGGGTCGAGTCCGAGTCGAGACCGAGTCTTTGAAGGGTCGAGTCCGAGTCGAGACCGAGTCTTTGAAGGGTCGAGTCCGAGTCGAGACCGAGTCTTTGAAGGGTCGAGTCCGAGTCTAAACCGAGTCTTTGGAGGGTCGAGTCCGAGTCGAGACCGAGTCTTTGAAGGGTCGAGTCCGAGTCTAAACCGAGTCTTTGAAGGGTCGAGTCCGAGTCGAGACCGAGTCTTTGAAGGGTCGAGTCCGAGTCGAGACCGAGTCTTTGAAGGGTCGAGTCCGAGTCTTTGAAGGGTCGAGTCCGAGTCTAAACCGAGTCTTTGAAGGGTCGAGTCCGAGTCGAGCCCGAGTCTTTGAAGGGTCGAGTCCGAGTCTTTGAAGGGTCGAGTCCGAGTCTAAACCGAGTCTTTGAAGGGTCGAGTCCGAGTCGAGCCCGAGTCTTTGTAGGGTCGAGTCCGAGTCGAGACCGAGTCTTTGAAGGGTCGAGTCCGAGTCGAGACCGAGTCTTTGAAGGGTCGAGTCCGAGTCTTTGAAGGGTCGAGTCCGAGTCTAAACCGAGTCTTTGAAGGGTCGAGTCCGAGTCGAGCCCGAGTCTTTGAAGGGTCGAGTCCGAGTCGAGACCGAGTCTTTGAAGGGTCGAGTCCGAGTCGAGACCGAGTCTTTGAAGGGTCGAGTCCGAGTCTTTGAAGGGTCGAGTCCGAGTCTAAACCGAGTCTTTGAAGGGTCGAGTCCGAGTCTAAACCGAGTCTTTGAAGGGTCGAGTCCGAGTCGAGACCGAGTCTTTGAAGGGTCGAGTCCGAGTCGAGCCCGAGTCTTTGAAGGGTCGAGTCCGAGTCTAAACCGAGTCTTTGAAGGGTCGAGTCCGAGTCGAGCCCGAGTCTTTGAAGGGTCGAGACCGAGTCTTTGAAGGGTCGAGTCCGAGTCGAGACCGAGTCTTTGAAGGGTCGAGTCCGAGTCAGGACCGAGTCTTTGAAGGGTCGAGTCAGAGTCAGGACCGAGTCTTTGAAGGGTCGAGTCCGAGTCAGGACCGAGTCTTTGAAGGGTCGAGTCCGAGTCTAAACCGAGTCTTTGAAGGGTCGAGTCCGAGTCTAAACCGAGTCTTTGAAGGGTCGAGTCCGAGTCGAGACCGAGTCTTTGAAGGGTCGAGTCCGAGTCGAGACCGAGTCTTTGAAGGGTCGAGTCCGAGTCTAAACCGAGTCTTTGAAGGGTCGAGTCCGAGTCTAAACCGAGTCTTTGAAGGGTCGAGTCCGAGTCGAGACCGAGTCTTTGAAGGGTCGAGTCCGAGTCGAGCCCGAGTCTTTGAAGGGTCGAGACCGAGTCTTTGAAGGGTCGAGTCCGAGTCGAGACCGAGTCTTTGAAGGGTCGAGTCCGAGTCGAGCCCGAGTCTTTGAAGGGTCGAGTCCGAGTCTAAACCGAGTCTTTGAAGGGTCGAGTCCGAGTCGAGCCCGAGTCTTTGAAGGGTCGAGACCGAGTCTTTGAAGGGTCGAGTCCGAGTCGAGACCGAGTCTTTGAAGGGTCGAGTCCGAGTCAGGACCGAGTCTTTGAAGGGTCGAGTCCGAGTCTAAACCGAGTCTTTGAAGGGTCGAGTCCGAGTCGAGACCGAGTCTTTGAAGGGTCGAGTCCGAGTCGAGCCCGAGTCTTTGAAGGGTCGAGACCGAGTCTTTGAAGGGTCGAGTCCGAGTCTAAACCGAGTCTTTGAAGGGTCGAGTCCGAGTCTAAACCGAGTCTTTGAAGGGTCGAGTCCGAGTCGAGACCGAGTCTTTGATGGGTCGAGTCCGAGTCGAGACCGAGTCTTTAAAGGGTCGAGTCCAAGTCTTTGAAGGGTCGAGTCTGAGTCGAGACCGAGAAAGCAGAAATCGGTCTCGAGAACGGACTCGAGTACTACATCACTAGTCGTTGGCGTGTAGACATCTTTACTCAGCCAGACACTGCTCCGTTTCCCACAAGCCCCAGAACTGGAGTATTTTGAACTGATGTTAATATTATATTTTGGAGTTTGAATTAAAAACAAACTTAAATACATTATTAGATTAAATGAAGTTTTTTGTGAATCTAGTTAAATTATTCATTACTTAGATTCACTTGCATTAATATAGTCAAGATATTTTCTTTAAGCTGCCTTTTCACAAACATTTGTGGCAACAGTGATGTTTTTTCTGTCTTGTAAATGTGTTTAAAGAAGATCTATTATATCCAAAGTCTTTCAGGCTGTACTAGAACAGGTTTTCCTGCTGTAATGTTGATTATTTTCCTCATATTCTCCATTGTTGCGGCTCCTCTCTTCCCAGTCTGTCAGTAACGCTCTGTTTACTTCCTGTCTCTATGAAGCCCCTCCTCCTGAAAAGCACACTGTGCTCTGATTGGTTGGCTGGATCAGTGTGTTGTGATTGGTCGAGCGCTTCGAGTGTGTTTAGGAAATGTCCCGCCCCTTACCATAACCGCCAGTTTAACACACTACTAACTAACTCCACCAGGCCCCACCCCTTTATTCTGCATATTAATTATTATAATGAGGAATATTGTGATGTGTTCGTTTCCAAAAGAAACTCAAGACTACAATGGAGGCGTTTCAGGAGTTCAGAAACACTGACACTGCTATAGAGAAGAACTCATGACATGTGTTACAGTGTATTGATAAAGCATTTGTGAATCTAGAACAGGATAAAAATAAGTTTCAGCAATAAGAATAAGTCATTCAGTTCACAGTCTTGTACCTTTGCATTTTTGTCTGATTTTCTAAAGGTGTAATGTCGTGATTCTTCTCGTAGCAGCTTGTATTGATTCATGGCTTGTAATGAACACTTTTTTTAAAATCCCTATGGGAAAAATTAATTGAAAAAGTCGCCAGGCACTAATGCACACTATTGTTTCTAAATTCAGGTTGTCAGAATGTCCTCCTGATTCCCTGATAGCGGGATAGTCTCAGATGCGGATCTCTTTCACTGTTTTGTTGTTGTTTTCTGTGTTTAGGACCAAATTATATTCTAGTGTACTCTGCTTTTCTGTTGTTTCAGTCAAATAAGTCCGATTTCTTTGTTTAAAGTTGTCTTTGATCACCAAAATGACATATTTAAAAAAAAAATCCTGTGAAAAAAAGGTTTCATGTCTTAAAATATCTTGAATGTAACTCGACACCCATTGCTCATTTAGTGTGCGTGGTTCTATGAATATGCAAATGAGCCCCGCCTCCACTCACTCCCTCACTCAGAGATCCACTGGTTGACGATCACACGTTGATCTGATTGGTTACAAGGTCGTTTGTGACGTCAGAAACACCAGCGATTTCACACCGTGTTTTTGAGACTGTCTTTGGTTCACTGCAGTTTTAAGCAGAAAATACTCAGCAATGCTGTCGACTTATGAACTTGGTTTGTCTTAAAGCGTATTAAAAACACCACATAGACAGTAAACAACATTAAAAGCTGGATTTAGTCACAAACTCTGGAACAAACCCTGAGCTGACAGGGCATTATAGCAAGCAGTCTAGAGTCAGGCCTCAGAGAAATAACACCGTAACATAAAGAACGAGGTGTTTGTGGACGCCGTAAAGAACGGTTGTTCGCATGTTCTGGTGGCGTATCTCCGCAGTGTGATGGAGTGTCTGGTTTCAGTGTGTGAGTCTGGCAGCGACTCCAGGTAAACCCCGCAGAGACACACACATCTTCCCCGCGGCTGGAATAACCCTGCCCTTGTTCTTGGCCCAGTTACACAGGAAAGTAGAGGCTTCGACTCAATGCACCGCTTTGAATGTACAGCGGAGACTGAAGAACGCATGCTATTCTCCCGAACAGGCCGAGTGTGTTTGGTCCAGATATTGTGATGTCAGGTCCTGAAGCGCTCGCACCCCCGCGGCTCGCAGAGATGTGTGCTGTTCATACTCACAAACTGTTCATGTGGAGCTGGAAGGAATCCAGGGAAAGTTTCCACCGGCGACTCGCTTTCAGAGATCTCTAAAGGTAAAAGATACTTGAGAAACGATTGAGTCTGCCTTCTTGGCTGAGGCTTTATGGCAGAAATTATGGCAAGATTCCAATTATAAAAATCATTCCTTCCGAGCGGCACAAAACACGTCTCTGTTTTACACATTAGTATGTAGATCTGCACTGATTGCAAAAAGCGTGTGTGGTTTATCCAGTGGGAATGGTAGAGAAGGGTTTGTTGTTGTGAAAATCCAGCTTTTAATGTTGTTTATGTGTCTGTGGTGTTTTTAATATGCTTTAAGACAAACCATGTGTAAGTTCATAAGTCGACAGCATTGCTGAGTATTTTCTGCTTAAAACTGCAGTGAACCAAAGACAGTCTCAAAAACACGGTGTGAAATCGCTGGTGTTTCTGACGTCACAAACGACCTTGTAACCAATCAGATCAACGTGTGATCGTCAACCAGTGGATCTCTGAGTGAGTGAGTGAGTGGAGACGGGGCTCATTTGCATATTCATAGAACCACGCATACTAAATGAGGCAAGGGTGTCGAGTTACATTCAAGATATTTTAAGCCATGAGGAAAAAACATTTAAATATGTCATTTTGCTGATCAAATATGAGTTTTAAGAAATAAAATAATTGACTACAGGACTTTACCAACTCTATTAACTCTTTCCCCATCATTGACAAGATTTTCTGACATTTATGACACATAAATCATTTATGCTTCCTCGACATAGATGAGTATTTCTGGCTTTTTTTCCCGAAGCCATGAAGAGGAAACGGCTGAGAAGCTTTGGGGTTTTCCTCGCTCTACTCCATCATCGTTCTCAATCCCATCCGGACGAAGCGTGATATTCTCAACTTTTAGTTTGAAATGTTGTTTTTTTATGAAACGTGCCCATATTCAAGTGTTGATAAAAAAGAATGAATAAAGCTAGAATGGAATGTTCATCATTTGCATCTATATCCAAAGCAACTATATTTAAATTACATTCACTTATAATGCATTCACTCAGGAACCCATAAGATGAATGCGATATTTGCATTTGCGTATGTAGATTGACTACGAGAAGTACGAGTTGTCCGACTTGACGGCTCTGTTTTGGCCACTGACTCGCGTCAACATTCATGGCGTGTTGTTTGGCTTCTCAAACGCACCAAGAGCGTCACCAAACATATGAGCAACATGGTTCCCGGATATCCTCTTTGAATGCTTTTTTTATACTTGTTCGTTCCTGGGACTTCGTGAAGGCGTATTCCCATTTGAAATAAAGTGTAAACCGGATGTTTTTTGAAGGACAGTCTCTGCATTGCCTAAAACCTTCATCCTCTCCTCCTCAAACCAACCCCGAAAACACACTTGTGTTTGTCTCACTATATTAGAGAAAACTTTTCATAGACTCCTTTGTTTTTCTACCAGATTATTGCTATTTTTTATTTCCTCACCCGACCTCTAAACATAACCCTCACAGAAACCTGTGCAAAACACTAGATTTAACTCGAAACATAATTCGGCTGGATTTACAGATAGGGATGTCCTAATACAGTCCAAAAGGTTTGACTATATTAGTGAGGAATAGTGATGACAATTTTTGGAGGATTTTTAAACCTGTACACACACACACACACACACACATACACACACTCACACACAGAGCTTTGTTTTTGTGATTTATGAGGACATTCCATAGGCGTAATGGTTTTTATACTGTACAAACTATATATTCTATCCCCTTACACACACACACACTCTGCCCCTATCCCTAAACCTACCCATCACAGGAGACATGCTGCATTTTTACATTTTTAAAAACATTGTTTTTTATGTTTTTTAAGCTATTTGAAATATGAGGACTCATGTAATGTCCTCATAAGTGACGTGTAAGTTGTAATACCAGTGTAATATGCATGTCATTATACACATTTGTGTCCTCATATATCACAAAAACAAGCACACACACACACACACCTATTGAATACTTGGCCTTATTTATTGTTGTTTGTTTGGTTATTTGATATTTACATTACACTGATTGTGTTGATGATCTTCTGACATTCACTGAGCCAAATGCTGAATTTAAGTTTATTGTTTGTGGAGTGGGCGGCAGTGGTTCAGTGGTTCATGTGGGTTGTCTACAAACCGGAAGGTTGGTGGTTCAATCCCTGGTTCCACCTGACCAAGTGTCGAGGTGTCCATGAGCAAGACACCTAACCCCAGCTGTGTGTGTGTGTGTGTGTGTGTGTGTGTGTGTGAGAGACACCTAACCACAGCTGCTCCTGACGAGCTGGATGGCGCCTTGTATGGCTGACACCGCCGTCGGTGTGTGAATGTGAGGCAGTGTAAAGTGCTTTAGTGGCCATTGGGTCTGTGAAAGCGCTATATAAATGCAGTCCATTTACCATTTAATCCTCCTCTACTGAGATCTTGAGAGATTTAACATCTTCAGTTGATTTCATCTACGGCTGTGGCTGGAAGTCAGTTTGTAGTTCTTGTGTTTCTCTTTCCTTCAGTGATTCTGCTTGTTAACAGCAGGTGTTCATCACTAATGCCCAATCATCACTTAATTAATCACTTAATCAGCTCATTAACTTTTTCTCTAGCCATGTTTCCATCCACACGTTTTTATCCAAATTAAGTGATATCGAATGAAAAATGCCTCATGGAAACAGTCAAATTCGATTGAATTTCAATGAAATACGTTCGGTATCATCGGATTTTATCTTGATCGATATACGGCTTATGCGATAAACGCTGATAGAAACGTTATTTGCCGAATAAATAATGAATTGCGATTAAGTTTTAGTTAATTTCCGCCCAGTATTTCAGCTCTGTTTGCGCACACATTTTGCGTCAACAAAGACAGATGCAAGTGGACAAACGAGGAGACGAGATATTTTTTGAATTTAACAGAAAAATATCAATTATGTTTTATTAACAAGGTTCGGGAGGAGCATGCGCAGATAATTAACACGAGTGGAGAGCACTCAGCAATCAACGATGAGAGGTGTATATATATACCCAGCGGTCTCACCTCGTTGCATTGGCAGTTTTGCAGCATCCCTCCACCACCCCTTCTCCTCACTTCTTATCATAAGCACTTACACCGGGGGAGTACTCTGGGTTCGGGACGAATCCGAGCTCGAAGCCCTTCCCACGGACTGGACAGCACGCCAAATATGCATTAAAATTAATCCCTAATTATATGTAAGTGTGAACTAGTGAACCAATAAAATTACAAAGGTCAAATGTTGTCTTGGTCATCCGTTGTCGTCGGGCATTTACGTGCATCTGCATCATCATAGCAATGTGTTGTGTCATTGTTTTCTTGAATGTTGTGCGATTCAGTGCGAAAATGAATGGAAACATCTTAAAATGTCTCAAATCAATTAGAACAGCATGTGACGTCATTACGCACAGGTTTTTATTCGCTTTAAAGCCGTTGGATGGAAACACACTTTCACCAGCTTTATTCGCATGAGTTTTTTTACCGAACTTCAGATAATTCGATTGACAAGTGGATGGAAACTTGGCTTCTGATTCAGAGCTACATTAACACTCTTTAGAGAGGGGCCATATGTACTCTGGGCAGAGCTGATTTAACTGGGGCATTTGCTGTGTACAGACAATAACAGAAGGCTGAGATGCGGCTGAGATCCGGCTGAGATCTGGCTGAGATCTGGCTGAGATGCGGCTGAGATGTGACTGAGATCTGGCTGAGATCTGACTGAGATGCGGCTGAGATCCGGCTGAGATCCGGCTGAGATCTGGCTGAGATGCGGCTGAGATGCGACTGAGATCCGGCTGAGATCCGACTGAGATGCGGCTGAGATCCGATTGAGATCCGGCTGAGATGCGACTGAGATGCGACTGAGATGCGGCTGAAATGCGGCTGAGATCCGACTGAGATCCGGCTGAGATCCGGCTGAGATCCGGCTGAGATGCGGCTGAGATGCGACTGAGATGCGGCTGAGATGCGGCTGAGATCCGACTGAGATCCGGCTGAGATCCGGCTGAGATCCGGCTGAGATGCGGCTGAGATGCGGCTAAGATGCTACTGAGATGCGACTGAGATGCGACTGAGATGCGGCTGAGATCCGGCTGAGATCCGACTGAGATCCGGCTGAGATGCGGCTGAGATGCGACTGAGATATGGCTGAGATCTGACTGAGATGCGGCTGAGATCCGGCTGAGTTGTGGCTGAGTTGTGCATGTAGTCTGCGATGTTGAACAGTTCTGCTTGTCCAAGTGCACACTTGTTGATATGTTGCAGTTGTTGTTTGTGTTCGTCATATGACAAGGCTTTATGAAAGAGCCTTCAGGCCGAGTGTTGCTGCAGACAAAGTTACAACGTTTTACTCCTAATATTCACATCATCAGTTCAGTTAGGATCTCGTTCTTTGCCATAATCAAGGGTCCATCATTCCATGGTTTGAGGTCAGTTTTAGGCACCCAATGTATGGTGAAAGATTCAGAAGAGATAGTGGACTTTTTACTGTGCAACTGTTGCTGCTTGAATTTGTTGGTCTCGTTTGGTTCTTTTGGAAGTTAGTCTTGAAATTTCCCAGAAATTTAAAAAGAATAAAGGATTGCTTATCTTGCTGTGTCCATCACATCTATGTCCGTTTTATCAACGAGTTAATTTGCATATGAATCTAGATTTGGTGCCCGTATTTGGTGTCATATTCTTACTTCAGTTCAAAAGCCTTCTTTCAGTCGATGTACAATGTGTTTAAGATCATCAGGACTTCTTACACGCCCTCTTAACTCATCGGACAGATGTTTTTCCAGATCAGCTTGACTATATTTGACTTTGTAAAGTTACCTATAATAAATAGAATATGTAATGTGGACTATTGAAATAAAGTGTAGTGTTATTTCAGCTACATTAATTGTGTATTTTTGTGTAATTAGAGCTTGTGTGCACAGCCAGTTTATCTTATTGGTTTAGGCTGGTTTTAGGGAACAAAGCCTCTCGGGAAGAACACGATGAATTCAGTTGCAACGTAATATATATTGTCCATAATGTGCATAAATGTTTTTGGCTTCACAACAAATATGTTTTACAAACAAGACAAACATAAAGTCATGACAGTATAACAATATAAAAGATACACCGGTATAAGCTACTTCAGACTTTTCTTGTTTACAGTTTTGAAAAGATTAAAAAAAAGGATTCTTTGCTTTAATACTAACTTTATTGGAAGGCAGTTCAGACATCTATTTAAAAAATGTTTTTAAATTTCTACCTGAGATTCTTACAGATGCTTTGTAAAATGTTACTTGCACAAAAGGAGTTTAATTATAGGTGTAAACTGTAAAGTCTTCATGGCTTTTTAAAAGCAGAAACTGTAGGACTTTTCCAAACGAAAGAGGAGCTGTTCATGAAGGATACAACACATCGTGTCAAATATAGCATGTCCATGATTTTGTATTTGTATATTTAAAAATATATATTTTAGGTTAAGTTTGTTTATTTATGTACAAGGGAAAGTGAAGTTCTGAAAACTGAATTCGGAATGTTCAGGTCAATGTCCAGTTTATTAAGCTTTAAAAAGTTCTTGCTTATAGACCTTATGCAGAGAAACCAGCGCACCGCCATCTTTAGAATATTGTCTATGATCTTCCGTTTCTGCGCTCGCTCTGTATATCTCTATGGCATCGCTGTCCAGGAGTAATTTGCTGGTGGATTTACCTAATGTAAAGTTAACGAAAGTTATCATGAGGAATGTAATGTTTAAAGCAGATGTCTTATTAAATGTCTGTCGACCGGGAAGACTTTAAAACGAGTCGTTCATTCATAATTACGCAAGATCGCTGTGAAAATACAGACCGGAAGACGAAAGACAACGAGCCAGCGTTGAAAAGGGGCGGGGCTACAGAAGCTCTAGCGGCGGGAAAGGGGCGGGGCTACAGGAGCTCTAGCGCTGAAAAGGGGCGGGGCTACAGGAGCTCTAGCGGCGGAAAAGGGGCGGGGCTACATGAGCTCTAGCGCTGAAAAGGGGTGGGGCTACAGAAGCTCTAGCGGCGGGAAAGGGGCGGGGCTACAGGAGCTCTAGCGCTGAAAAGGGGCGGGGCTACATGAGCTCTAGCGCTGAAAAGGGGCGGGGCTACAGGAGCTCTATGCTGAAAAGGGGCGGGGCTACAGGAGCTCTAGCGCTGAAAAGGGGCGGGGCTACAGGAGCTCTATACAAAGGTTCTGTTTTGTAAACATTATGGGAACGTTGCTTTGGAATGTTCTCTCAACGTTCCGAAACAAGTCATATTTAAAAAACACGTCCAACTTAAACATTTCAGGAAAAAACCTCCTTGAACAATGTTTTTGTGCTAACATTTTGAGACTATTATTAAAGCCCAGATAACTTCGAACAAACATTTATGTAATGTTACTGAAAAATGCTTCTTCATAACTTTAAGAGAATCTTAACAAAAAGTTCTGAAAATGTTCCTTGTAAGCTGGAAAGTCATTTGAAGTGGATCTAAACCTTTGTTCAAAGTTATACATGAATTTTAAACAATACCCGTTCTTGTCTTAGGACAACTTGATGAACTTTTTTGAAATGTTGACTACTGTATATTTCATGCCAACTCTAAACAGTTTATGTATGCTTCATGCTTTTAAAAAGAAACAAGCTTTTAAAATGAAATTGCTAAGACAGTGTGCTGTTAGAAAACTGAAGTAGCATAAATAACAAGTACTATTCTTGTTATATAGAAAAGGTTGTGATGTAAGTGTCGAGCCGCAGACTATCCGGAAGTGAAGACGTTTAGAGGAGAACCCAGGGTTAGATGAGTGAGAGCCTTCTCTTCTGCTTGTGTTTCTAAGTCACTGCAATGCCACTCTTGTGTGAGTGAAAGACACTGCCGTTCCTCGCGCCGTGGGCTTTCCCAGGCTGCCATTGTTCTCGGTCTCCAAGTGATAGGCCTCGCAATGTCACCAAGGAGATCGGGGACCTGCATGTTTGATTTTGGGTCAGGCGTGATAAAGAACGGCACAATGAGGCCTGGCATGTCCTGAAACTCCTCCGCCATTTAGGAGCCCATTCTTCCCCTTCAAGGCCCTCATTATGAAGACTAGCAAAGAGCGTCAGACTCGCAGAAGACAGGTTAGACCATCACATGTGATTAGTGTCACTGAAGAAGCCGGACTGAGGATCTGTGGGATTGTGCTCTCTTTCCAACAGAACTTCAACTCTTTCATTAGTTCGATTTGTTCACTTCAGAATTAAAATTTCCTGATAATTTACTCTCCCGCACGTTATCGAAGATGTTCATGTTTTTCTTTCTTCAGTTCTGGACCTTCGACCCGTTGGACCCCATTGGAGTCACTATATGGAGGAAATCCTGGAATGTTTTCCTCAAAAACCTTAATTTCTTTTCGACTGAAGAAAGAAATACATGAACATCTTTGATAATGTAATGATTGCTATTATCAGGAGATTTGAATTCTGAAGTAAATTAATCCTTTATTGTATTAAGTGTAAAATGCTTAGACCTCAAACCAGATTATTTATGAAATCCCTTTCTGATATACAGCGTCAGCGATGAGGCCCATCGTTGTAGTTCTGTTGTGTGCATCCATTAGCTTTCCAACAAAGCATCTCCAACACTCGAGGCTAACGCTAACAGAGCCGGTGTAGTCATGTGTTGGCCTCAGTTCAACACCTTCAGGCCTCACAGCTTCCAGAAACAGTGCAAGTAATGAAGGATCTGGTTTGAGAAACGTCATTGTAAAACTCTGGGCAATGTTAGTTCCGATGACCTTTACGAGTGTCACTGTGACTGTCATATAAATTCCCGTTTCGGATCTCAGCCTCCTGTTTTTGTCTGTATATGGATATACAGAAGCGGATCCAGAAAAGGCATGTTAACACAGTGCCTAAATAGCACAGAAGGAAACTATTTGACACATACATATTAAATCTAGGCCAATATTTATGTCTTTGTTTACTCTGGACTAGAGAAAAAAGCCTGACATTCTCTGAGACAAATTAATGGATATTTAGGGACTTTATTTTGTTAGTCCACTTTAGACATTCTACTAACTATGAGTATCTTTTCAACTACATGTCAACTAGCAGTCATTATAGCATTACTCTGTTTTCTTAATGTCTGCTAACTCTTTATTTTGAGTATCCACCAACATACTTTGTACTGACTATAAGTGAGTGCATGTCAACTATTTCTGCTATGAGTAGACCTATCCTGTGGCCCTGCGAGCAGCTGTTGTTTTAATGTGGCCAACACATTTTTATTCTCTGAAATAATTAAATAATGTACAAAGGCCTTTTATTGATTAAAATGCATCAATATGATTTAAGAAATGTCCATTTGTCTCTGAGAAACAGTGTTTATTGATGCACATAATAATTTACTGACACTTTTGCATGCAACTTTAATTACAGTGCTTTTGGGAAACGTTCCATTGGATTTAAGTAATATTTTTTTGTAACATTTTTTGTTTGGGAAATCAGTCCTTTATTTCTCCATGACACACCCACAAACAACCATAGAGAAGCACCGCCTTTATTTGCGATTCTTGCAAGTTTTGAGGACATATTTTAATGTTTCAGTGGTATATATCCCTGATGTTGAGAGACAATTTTCTTTTCCCCTAAAAATGTTAGTTAATTTTTATGGCATTGGACTAAAACTCACTGACTTTGCTCTCACAGGATATAACAAAATCACAAAAATGTTGGATAATTTTTGTACTTATTATCATGCTATATTATCAGCAAATATTGGATTGGATTTTTCTCAACTTGATTTCTTTCAGTTTTTGTATTTCTTTTTTAATTGTAGGCCTCATTGATCTGAACGTGTTGCATCGGGCAAAGTATAGTTTGTTTTCAAAGAGAGTGATCATTGTGGTAGAAAATATAGTTTCTTACATTTAGAGATACTGTCCCTGCTCTCAACTCTCAGCCTAAACCCAACACTAACCCTAATAAAGCCTAAGACAAACACAGAAATGTTCAGGCTTCATAACTAAAAAAAAAGTAAAACATCATTGAAGAGTTTAAAATGCCTTAAAAAAGGGACAAAAGAGGGAACACAGAGGAATCAGGAAAAGTTGTGCCTTGTTTGAGATCAGGAAGTGAAAGCATGATGTTTAGTTCTTGTCCAAATCTTAGTTCTTTAACTCTAATTTCTTTTTTAATTCTAATGCGTGATCTCTCCTTTATGGAAGCTTGTTTCTGCCAGAGAGTAAAAAAAAAAAAGGTAATTGCGACTTTTTATCTCGCGTGACAGAAATTTCATGATATAAAGTCAGAATTGCGTGATATAAAGTCTCAAATGCTTGTTATAAAGTCAGAATTGTGAGATATAAACTAACAATTGCAAGAAATAAACTCGCAATTCGGACTTTTTTTCCCCTCTGAAGTGCATATCTCGCAATTATGACTTAATAACACACAATTGGGAGATGTAATGTCAGAACTGTGAAATATAAAGTCAGAATTGCAAGATATAAATTCGCAGTTTATTTCTCGCAATTGTGTTTATATCTTGCAATTCTGACTTTATTTCTCACAGTTCTGAGAAATAAAGTCAGAATTGCTAAATGTAAACTCACACTTGTGAAAAAAAGTAAATTGTTTTATTCTGTGGCTTCTATAGTCCTTACACAGAGTGACATCTGTGTAGAATATGCTGGTCTGTGAACGCCGGCTTCATTGACTCTGGGTTTGTTACAGAAACGCTCGATGTCGAGGAACATCCTGCCATCAAAGTATTACATTCAAGGCTTTTAAATTCTCCACTCTATTATGTTCAGAAAATATGCCCCTCGACTCTGAGTTGCTCCCTGTGTGAAGTGAAGCTGTTCTACAGATGTTACGTATCTGCACAAGCACGGTCAAAGTAAATGCTTACGGGTTTTATGACATACAGACATTCTGTTGCTCTTTGGTCTTGCTCATTATCCTGAAGTCTGTTCACTTAACCTGGGCTGTCACATATGTTTAATTTAGTGTAATCTGTGTATATCTTTATATTTCTCAGAGTAAAAACAATGGCGGTCCTAGGACAGAGCCTTGAGGGATACCGTACATGACACTTGTTTGCCCAAATAGTTTAAATGTCTGTTTGTTAATAAACATCAGTGTAGATCAAATATACTTTTAAGGATTATGTTTATTCCTGTAGCCAGTGTTAATTTCTGTGTCAGTTTCATTCAGCCTAACCCTAACCCTATGCCAAATGTTTAAGCTGTTAGGTTTAACTCATTTGACCTTAAAGTGTTGAGGTCAAATGAGTTGTTAAGCTGTTAAAGTCATTACAGATTCACAGCTTGTTAGAACAAATGGCTTGAATACATGGACTGCCGAACAATAAATATTAGCTTGATTACGCTCTCCTAAATATTACAAGTTAAAGTGGGAGATTTCTGTCGTATGAACTGATCTTCTCACACATAACTTCATCAACATTTCATAACGTTCTTAATGTTTAGGCAAAAACAAATATTAATATGTTTCCAAAAATAGGTTGCAGCTTATATACAGTCATGGTTTGAGAAATTAATATGATTGTGTGTAAGAGCCACATATTTAGTCACAAAAAGGCAATTTATACTGTTCCTATGTGCTGTTTAGTAGCTTTCTGAGATGTATTACTACAACAACATAAAAATGGATATCTTTGAATTTGATGTCACTAACCTCGCTAACTTGAGCGAATTCAAAAGCAGATTAGATATCACCTTATATTATATTACCTATACTTTCAATGGGCGGACAAAAATGATGAGAGAATAATAAAAATATCTTTATTTGTGATCTGAAGATGAACGAAAGTCTTGTGAGTTTGGAAGGGCATGAGGGCGAGTAAGTGATGACAGAATTTATATTTATGAGGGAAATATCCCTTGAAGTGTTCTTCCCAACACATCATTGATTCTGCAAAGAGAAGTGGAGTCACGGTGGCAATGTGGTTTCTGTCGCTCATCTACACTTGAGAGGCGTAAAAAGCTTCGGCTAATAAATAAACTGTGTTTGGAAACGAGAGCAGCTCTCTGTAGGGTTGCTTTGAGACGGCTAATCTAGGGCTGCATCCGTGGATGCTGAAGAGTGGCAGAGCTAGAGGTGATTTCACAACAATATTATTGATCTCTTATTTATGGAAGCTTGTTTCTGCCACCGAATAAAAAAAGATGGTAATTGCGACTTTATATCTCTGAGATATAATACGTTTATAAGATGTAAGTCAGTCTTTAGATATGTGCAAGATATAAACTCACAACTGTTAGAAAAAAGTCAGAATCGTGAGATTAAAACTCATAATTGTAAGAAAAAAAGTAAGAATTGCGAGATGTAAATTCAAAATTGTGAGGAAAAAGTCAGAATTGCGAGGAATAAGCTCCCAATTACGAGAACAAGTGTCACAATTGTGATAAACTCACAATTGAAAGAAGAAAGTCACAATTGCGAGAAAATAGTCAATAGCAACAAACTCAGAATTGCAAGAAAAATGTCAGAATTGCGAGGTATGAACTTGGAATTGTGGGGAAAATTGTCAGATGAAGTCGCAGTTTCCTTTTTAATGATTTCTTTTCCTATGCCGTGGCAGAAACAAGCGTTCATACTGATTTCCCTCCCACTTTTTATTTTTCATATGTTTTCTTTTTATGTGTTCGGCTCAAGAAAGCAAATACTGCGATAAGAAATAACAAAAGTAGGCAACCAAATAGAGAACTTACTTGCATGTCATGTACAAAACAAATATAAAAGGTCTCTGTTCATCATTGCACGTTTCGCAGTGCGTTCGGTCATGACCATTTGCTGCAGTTTCCCTCTGCAAACACACGAGTGGCTCTGCCCTACTTCTGAAGTGTTAGAGAGAGGACAAGGACATGATGCTAGTCCTAATGTTCCACTTCTCTGAAAGTCTTACAGACCTAACCTTGATCAAACCGCCAACACGCTCGAGTGATATTAATTACACGGAAAGGAAAGTCTTCAAATATTTAGAGACTGTTTGGAGCATTACGGCTGAGGAATCCCTGCGAGACACGACAGCCAGATGACCAAAGAGAATGGTGAATGTTGCTGTCACGGTCGGGCTGATCCACAGTAAACGGGCTCCACTACAGTCCAAACGGAGACGGTAAAGCCTGTAGATCATGTGACTGACGATATCCAGACACTCAGATTTGCCCTGGAAGCAGAGATTGCATTATCATTGACTTTTGATGTAATTGCACGGCCGTTTTCAGTGCTTGAATGCTGTTATTTCTGCTTTTCCACTAATGGCACCTATTATTATCTGAGCTCTACTTCAGACACCATCAGACTCTCACTGGATTGAACCACTTTCACCACAAAACAGCCTAATTCATATTCAGAAAGACCATCCGCAGTTCAAAACATACAGGAAACAGAGTCAGTGAAGTGTGTGATGGTGCATTAACCTGTATGCTTTTATTTGTTCATGCGAGTGCAAGAATGTGTGAGTTAACGGGAGACGGACAAACACATTCTCAAAAATATCACCATGTCTACCCTCCTATTATTCAGTCTTCCCCATCCCATGCGGCTCGGTAGCCCGATGCCTTCTCGCCCTTTCATTCGCCTTTGCAAGCATTGAAAGCTAAAGAGGAAAAAGGCAAATCCATGTGCAAATATTAGCCAAGCGACACAAAGGCATTCCTGAGCGGCTCCCTGACTCATCCTTAACCCTTCTCATCGTTCTCATAGGGATGTTACCTTATTTAAACCTTGTCCGTCACACCAGCTAAAAACATTGCAGACTATTCTAAGTGTTCGTACATCTGAAAAGCAAATTCACTACTTTTAACTGTAACGCTAGCTCATTGGAAAAACGTGCCTGTTATATTGCGTATTGCATGGTTTGCGACGCTTTCAAAGTGCAATGTCCATTTACCCGAAACAGATGAACATGAATCTGGCAATGTGTTGTTACATCGGTTGTTGTACGTAATGCAGCAGTTCAGACATTAATGGCGCTAAAAGGTTAATGCTGTATTGTGTTTAACCCTAGTGAACTGTTAGCGTTAACAATGTGCTGAGGCAAACATGGCATTTTAAAGCTTCTTTGAGCTTGTGTTTCATGGGACTCGTACACAAGAGTGATGCTGTGCCAGGTGAGCTACTGAGCACGTTCACTGTGTTTAAAAAAGACCAGTAAATGGAGCAGATCATGTGATGCAAACATCAAATTTTTACATATCATGCACTATGTGGCGAGCAGGGCGGGGCCGAGAGCCTTGAAGATGGAGCGCGATTGCCAATGAACAGAGTTGTCAAAAAGTACAGACTTCGGTACTTCGAAGTCGGTACTGAAATTAAAAAAATTTAGCTTTTGTAAGACTGTTCACTGCCCCTTAGGAAAATGATCCACGAATTTGGGATCGATTCCTGTTTTTATTACTATAGTTTTCCAACAACTATTAATAAATGGTGGATAACATTGTATCTATAAGAAAATAAATTTGAAAAATATACCACTCTGAAATGTCCTGTGCTTGAAGTCTGTTGTCAGGGTCTGAATCGGGCTCAAAATGGTTTGAAATTGATGCCATTGTTAATTCTTACATCTGAGTAGAACTGGCGGTTATGAAGGGGCGGGACCTTTCCTGTCAATCACAACACACTCGGCCAGCTAACCAATCACAGCACATTTCGTATTCCAGAAGGAGGAGCTTCATCTTCAAAGACTTTAAACCAGACTGGGGAGAGAGGAGCTGTGACAATGTAAAATATGTGAAAAATAATGTGTTTTTTGAAGAATCAATTCTGAAAACATATTCTTCTACACCCACAAAACAAAATCAAGACTTCGTAAAAGCGTGTAATAGACAACATTAAAGTGTGTTTGAACGTTTCCCACCTCCTCCTTCCCTGAACAACTAACAGTTTGCATTTGCATTGTGAGGAATAAAAGTTGTTTAACCTCTAGTGTTTATTTCAGCCAGAAACTGCCTTGATTTGTATGTATTGGTACGGTTTTGCAGTAGAGATGTTTGTAGAGTCTTGTTTTTCCAATGCGCCAGTGTTGTCTAAATGTCCTTGTAACTTGTGACAGGGAAGGTTTTAGTACTGCAGATGCTCTTCACACACTCATCCAGTGGTGGTCCTCCTGGGAAGGGGGACTGAGACACATTTACACAGCAGTTTTCCAATAACGGCGGAGAGAAAGCCATTGTGCCGCAGACGGCAGCCCGGCCTCTTCATCGGGCGTCACCTCGGCCCGGGTGTAGACGCCGTTCCCAGCGGCTGTCGGCTGGAGATGGATGGGTCAGATGTGTTTGCCTGAGGAAGTCCTGAGGTGCAGGGGTCAGTGTGTGTGTGTGTGTGTGTGTGTGTGTGTGACGGCGGGGGGCAGATGATGGCCACGCTTTATTGAGAGCTTTTCACACACCAGCACTGAAGGTTGTAAATGCCTGAAGGAAACAAAGATAACCCGACCCCATCCCGATGGCTGGCTCTCGCTGAGATTGGATTGTATTGATTGTGTTGTGAGGCTGTCTCCGCTGATGATGCTGCTTTGAATAGAAATGTATCTCTATATAGAACTCAGTGGGGCCTGTATAGAACTCTAGGGTTCTTGAGTCGAGTTTAAAGAACCCCTTAAAGCTTCTATGTAAGGTGAAACGTCTTAAAGTATTACATAATAGTTTGTCTCTTCTTTTCTACTTATACAGTTTATGAGCGGTTTAATTCATAAAAGTTAATTAAAATACTAAATGAATTCAACTAAATGAATGAAATAACCCTAAATACATGACATGATCCCATGATGGGAAGCGCTCTCTCTCTCTCTCTCTCTCTCTCTCTCTCTCTCTATATATATATATATATATACACACGGTTTTATTTTAGTTTTTAGTTTTATCAATATTTTGAATGAGCCTTTAGTTATATATATATATATATATATATTTAGTTTTAATTTTAGTAACATTTTTAAGTAAATAATTGCTATTTAACTTGTTAATTGCTATTTAACTTGTATAATATGCTAACTTGTTTTTTAAAGTGTTCAGTTTTAACAATAATATGTTATTTTAGTTTTTATTATTAAAGTTTATAGTTTTTATTATTAAAGTTTATTATTACTATTTTAAATTAGCTTTGATTTTTGTATTTTTAGCTATTTTTATTTTATGTGCTTCTCTCATTTTATTCGTTTTTAGTTTTTTTTTATAATAATGCTATTTAGGTGTATTTTTATTTTAGTCTTAGCTAACAATAATAACCATCAGTGTTGTTTTAGTTGTATCTTATTATTATTATTATAGTTTTATTAATATTTTGAATTATTTTTCAATTTAGTCAATTTTACGTTTATTTTTTAGTATTTTTTATTATGTTCTTCTCTCATTTATTAGTTATTTGTTTTTATGATATTGATATTTAGGTTTATTATTAGTTTAGTTTTGGTTTTTATTTATTTGCAGTTAATAATTTTAGTGCTCATTGAAGTTTTTCAAGTAATATTTATATTTTATTTTATGTTATTTTATTTAAATGAACAGAAATGTCTTTAATAGTTTTAGTTAATTAATTTTAACTCTGATATGAAATGTCTTTATACAGGGAGGATGAGGTTTGGTTACTGTGGGAGTTTGGAAGTATGAAAACATTAACATTGCTAAAAAAAAGTGATCATGAGAGACTCTCTCATACTGACTCCTGCCTGTTCCTGCTCCATTGTTCCTGAACACACACACACACACACACACACACACACACAGTTCCAGCTGGGTACCTTGGTCTCCTAGCAACCTTCACCTCAGTAATTTGACTGGCGGCACCTACGGTGAGGAATCATTGATTCACAAAGCCTCGGGACATTTATATTACACCCGCCGAAGCCGGCGCAGAGACGAGACCTTTAGATTTCTGTGGGCCGTGAATAAATCGCTGCTGTATTTCAGGCCGACATCACATTATTTGCTCGGCTGTGTGTGTGTGTGTGTGTGTGTGTGTGGGTTTGTTTATGTGATTTATGAGGACACAAATTTGTATAATGACATGTGTATTACACTGGTATTACAACTTATGGGTGGTTTATGAGGACATTTCAAAAGTCCTCATAAATCAAATGGCTTAAAAAACATAAAAAAACATTTTTTTATTAAATAAAAAATCCAGCATGTCTCCTGTGATGGGTAGGTTTAGGGATAGGGGCAGTGTGTGTGTGTGTGTGTGTGTGTGATGCCTCATAATGCTGTCGCACCAACATAAAAATTCTGCTAAAAATTCTGACTTATGTTGTACATAAAAGTTTATGTACACTTTTAATACATTAGCAAACATGGAAGCTCAAATGTACGACCTTCTCGGTTTATCATATTTGATGCTTAATTAAATCTCTAAACTATCAAATACATTGCTGCAAAAATGTGAAATATTGTATATTACTAAAAAGGCCATATTGCTCTCTTTTACAAAGTCTTGATGTTGTTTCAGGCTCTACTAGAACAGGTTTTCCTGCTGTAATGTTGATTATTTTCCTCATATCCTCCATTGTTGCGGCTCCTCTCTTCCCAGTCTGTCAGTAACGCTCTGTTTACTTCCTGTCTCTATGAAGCCCCTCCTCCTGAAAAGCACACTGTGCTCTGATTGGTCGGCTGGATCAGTGTGCTGTGATTGGTCGAGCGCTTCGAGTGTGTTTGGGAAATGTCCCGCCCCTTACCATAACCGCCAGTTTAACACACTACTGACTCACCCAGGCCCCGCCCCTTTATTCTGCGTATGAATTATTATAATGAGGAATATTGTGACGTGTTCGTTCCCGCAAGAAACTCAAGACTACAATGGAGGCGTTTCAGGAGTTCAGAAAATGTATTACTGGTCTATTACATGTTCATGACATGGTGACCCACCAGTCACTAATTATCATAAGACAATATTGTGTAACATTACATTTGTGTGTCCTTCCTATACATGTAGCCAGGGCTGGACATTTACAGCGCCAGAGGTGTGTGTGTTTCAGCAGATGTGTGTGTGTTTCAGCAATGGTGTATGAAGGTAACTTAGTAGCTAAACTCGAGAGCACGCAGATGTGAATTTGAGAACTTGTACAATAAATATTCGTACTTGTACACGAACATTTACACTCACAGCTCCGATGTGAAAACCTGTAAAATAAAAATCTGAACTTGAACGCTGAGATTTGCACTCGCAGACAATCGTCACAAACCTGTGTTCTGAATGTGAAGCTGCAGACAAGTTCACAAATGCGTAAAACGCCATTCACAAAGATACAACGACAGACACAAACTTGTAATACAAATTTGCACTTCTTCTGACTGGGGGAGTGTTGCGGAAATGGAGTCGTTCTATTGGTTGGCGTCTAGCCAATGAAATCGGACTTCTATTGTACGCGATGATGTCACACGTGTGTGTTTCAGCAGTGGTGTGTGTGTGTTTCAGCATTGGTGTGTGTGTTTCAGCAGTGGTGTGTGTGTGTGTTTCAGCAGGTGTGTGTGTGTTTCAGCAGTGGTGTGTGTGTGTTTCAGCAGTGGTGTGTGTGTGTTTCAGCAGTGGTGTGTGTGTGTGTGTTTCAGCAGTGGTGTGTGTGTGTTTCAGCAGTGGTGTGTGTGTGTTTCAGCAGTGGTGTGTGTGTTTCAGCATTGGTGTGTGTGTTTCAGCAGTGGTGTGTGTGTGTGTTTCAGCAGGTGTGTGTGTGTTTCAGCAGTGGTGTGTGTGTTTCAGCATTGGTGTGTGTGTGTTTCAGCAGTGGTGTGTGTGTGTTTCAGCATTGGTGTGTGTGTTTCAGCAGTGGTGTGTGTGTGTGTTTCAGCAGGTGTGTGTGTGTTTCAGCAGTGGTGTGTGTGTGTTTCAGCAGATGTGTGTGTGTGTGTTTCAGCAGTGGTGTGTGTGTGTTTCAGCAGATGTGTGTGTGTGTGTTTCAGCAGTGGTGTGTGTGTGTTTCAGCAGTGGTGTGTGTGTGTGTGTTTCAGCAGATGTGTGTGTGTTTCAGCAGTGGTGTGTGTGTGTTTCAGCAGTGGTGTGTGTGTGTTTCAGCAGTGGTGTGTGTGT
>JAULUF010000025.1:1880000-1905000 GCA_031834385.1 Semotilus atromaculatus
CAGAGAGATTCACGGTAAACATGAAAGCAAGATTGAAACCAATCTATTAATTTTTTTACTGCAATCATTTATGGTTGTGAATACAGTATTACACAGTCCGAAAACCCCATAACTCCTTCACCGCACAATATTTGGCCTTTTATAGGCCTTCTACAGCCATTGGTGTGTGAGTCGAAGGCTGAGAACTAGTGTGTAGTTTTGCAGATTTGATGTGTGTTTCTTGTGTTTGAATGTCAGGTTTCATAAATTGTGTGAAAAGTAAGGATTTTGTGTGTAAGCAGTTGAAAAAAACTGTGAGTGAACGTAAACAGTTGATGAAGAAAACACACGTGTGTCAGTATAATGGATCTGTGTGTCAGCGCTTAAAGTGACAGCAGCCTAATATTCCTGCTGCCAAATTATGAGATAATATTGAAAATATCTATATGGCAGTTTTGCCTATGGTATCGATATCAACATTGTGTGCAGTGATAATTCTGAGTGGCAAGTTACTTTAGAGAACCACTAGCCACAACAAAAGAGTTCATGTGAAGCTTATAACTGACTATAATGATCATAAGCTATAGTGAGTGAGTGCTGCACTGTAACCGGGACGCCTGAACACACATCGTGTGTAACTCAACATTACTGTGTTTCTCAGCTGTCCGTGAGTGTTGCTCGTTCACAGCTGTGTTTCACTGAAGAGTGGTTGTGTTTCTGTCGGCTGAAGATAACAGGCCTGTGAAGCTTTATGAAGCGATAAACAGCCAATCACTGGCCTCTGACCGCAATACACTGCATCATTACCCATGGTGCACTGCAGGCCTACGGAGACGAGCGAGCTGTGTGTGTGTGTGTGTGATGCTGTATTATGTGTGTCACTCTTCTGACACACTTTAGGGAGCAGAGAGGATAGCATGAGGACTAAATAAATAAATATAGATAGAAGGCTTCTGTGCAAACACACACACACACACTCACTCACTCACTCACTCACACAGAACCATGAACAGGTAGCCCCCCCCCCCTCCCCCTTCACACAAACACTCACTCATATTACACACACACACACACACACACTCACTCACTCACTCACACAGAACCACACAGCCCTCCCCCTTCACACAAACACTCACTCATATTACACACACACACACACACACACTCACTCACTCACTCACACAGAACCACACAGCCCCCCCTCCCCCTTCACACAAACACTCACTCATATTACACACACACACACACACACTCACTCACTCATTCACACAGAACCACACAGCCCCCCCCTCCCCCTTCACACAAACACTCACTCATATTACACACACACACACACACACACACTCACTCACTCACTCACTCACTCACACAGAACCACACAGCCACCCCCTCCCCCTTCACACAAACACTCACTCATATTACACACACACACACACACACTCACTCACTCATTCACACAGAACCACACAGCCCCCCCTCCCCCTTCACACAAACACTCACTCATATTACACACACACACACACACGCACACTCACTCACTCACTCACACAGAAAATCAGTGTGATCCTGAATCCAGCGTGATCTTTAATCCGGTGTGATCCTGAATCCGGTGTGATCCTGAATCCAGCGTTATCTTTAATCCGGTGTGATCCTGAATCCGGTGTGATCCTGAATCCAGCGTTATCTTTAATCCGGTGTGATCCTGAATCCGGTGTGATCCTGAATCCAGCGTGATCTTTAATCCAGTGTGATCCTGAATCCAGCGTGATCTTTAATCCGGTGTGATCCTGAATCCAGTGTGATCCTGAATCCAGCGTGATCTTTAATCCGGTGTGATCCTGAATCCGGTGTGATCCTGAATCCGGTGTGATCCTGAATCCGGTGTGATCCTGAATCCAGCGTGATCTTTAATCCAGTGTGATCCTGAATCCGGTGTGATCCTGAATCCGGTGTGATCCTGAATCCAGCGTGATCTTTAATCCAGTGTGATCCTGAATCCGGTGTGATCCTGAATCCAGCGTGATCTTTAATCCAGTGTGATCCTGAATCCGGTGTGATCCTGAATCCAGCGTGATCCTGAATCCAGCGTGATCTTTAATCCAGTGTGATCCTGAATCCGGTGTGATCCTGAATCCGGTGTGATCCTGAATCCAGTGTGATCCTGAATCTGGTGTGATCTTTAATCCGGTGTGATCCTGAATCCAGTGTGATCCTGAATCTGGTGTGATCTTTAATCCGGTGTGATCCTGAATCCAGTGTGATCCTGAATCCGGTGTGATCTTTAATCCGGTGTGATCCTGAATCCGGTGTGATCCTGAATCCGGTGTCATCCGGTGTGTGTGTGTAGGAGTGTGTGTGAGTGCGTGTGAGTGTGTGTGTGTGTGTGTGTGTTTCCATGAAAGCAGAACATTGATATATCACGTTGATTAAATTGACTGGAACCGTGCAGCATCAGAATCGAGTATTCAGACAGATCTTGTATACACTATATTGATGATAAAAATAATTTTTCTCACACTGTATGATGTGTGTGAGGATTGATGTGTGTGTTTGCACTGATGTCGAGGCGTTGTCGTTTCTGATCACTGCATGTCATTCCCAGTGCCGGGTTTCTGTTTCTTGGATACTCTCTTTTTCTGTGGTTAAAGGATTGGATTAATTTTTACATCTCTGAATGTTAACAGTGTTAAACCTCACACACACACACACACACACGCACACACACACACATCGAGATCGAGAGCTATTTGAGTCTCTGTGGTTTACTGGATGATTCCCAGATCCCAGACCCTGTCTCCCGAGACCAGCACATTCCCAGTTGTGTGTCATCATCACGGCCGGCGTGGAGCGCTCGCTCACATCCCGAAACACTGCAAGATTAGAGGAGTTTTGAACTGGCCTGTTTTGAGATTATAAATATAAGATCATTAATGATAAATTATATTATGTTTTTTAAATGCTTTTATTGAACGCAGGTGACTCATTTATTTCATTTGAAATTATGACATATCATTCTTGTTGAGTGTGAACGTTAAGCCGTTACTCCGTGTAATGTTGATTTGGTTTGCCGTGTGACACAGAATATATTTTATCAATATGCTGTGAATCAAACAATGCCGTATGTTATAAATGTTACGTTAATAAACTAACTTTTCTTCATCAAAGATGCATTAAATTGATCAAAAGTGACTGTAAAGACATTTATAATGTTACAAACAATTCTATTTCAAATTAATTCTGAACTTTCTGTTCATCAAAGAATCCTGAAAAATAAAAAGGGAATCATGGTTTCCACATAAATACGACTTAACTTGATTATGATTTCAACACTGATTATGATTTTTGGATTATGAGAATCCAATCATCATATTATCCTGATTTCTGAAGGATCATGTGACACTGAAGACTGGAGTAATGATGATGAACATTCAGCTTTGATCACAGGAATAAATTACACTTTACTGTATATTCACATAGAAAACAGATGATTTGCATTAGAATAATATTTATCTGTTTTTACTATATTTTTTATCAAATAAATGCAGCTTTGGTGAGCAGAAGAGACTCACAAACAATATAAATGTCAGCCGACCACAAGCGTTTGAGCGAGAGTGAAGAATCTGCTGAATCCTGTGTGGCCCGTCACACCACTCTAACACACACTCATTAGTTCTGCCTTCTTTAATCGCTCACACACACACACACACACACACACACACACACACACACACACACACACACACACGCACGCATCACACACACGCACGCACGCATCACACACACACACACGCACGCATCACACACACACACACACACACAGACACTCACAGTCTCACACACACACACACTCACAGACACACACATACACTCACAGACACACACACACACACACGCACGCATCACACACACGCACGCATCACACACACACACACACACACACACGCACGCATCACACACACACACACACACGCACGCATCACACACACACACACACACAAACACGCTCACACACACACACACACACACACACACACACACACACACACACAGACACTCACAGTCTCACACACACACACACACACTCACAGACACACACACACACACACACACACACTCACAGACACACACACACACACACACACACACACTACAGCCAGAAGAAACACCAGTAAAAGCTCAGTAAACCTCTGAGAGAGAGAGAGTGCTGTAGAGAGAGCTCTGCCCGTGTGTTTCCTCTCATTACTCTGTTTAGAGATTTGCAATTAGCCTCTTAAACACAAGCGTGTAATCCGCTCAGATTACCCAGAGAGCTTTGTGCTCGGCAGGCGATCACTTTAAAGCATTAAACAGGATTTGGGAAGCCGCCTGCTACGACACGTCTGTCTTTATTCTGGTGTTGAGAAACGCCCTCAGTCTGTTCATCATATCGGAAACAAAGAGCAGTTTATCATGCGTGATGCACACGCCTGGAATATGCAGATATTTCATTTACCTCTTGTTTTTCAGGTCGATTATCATTATTTTCCCATCATTTCCTGGCCCTCATGTCCTTAACCTGTACGACTTCATGTCTTGCATTTACTGTACATGTAATGTAAAATTAAACATACTGTAGCACAAAAGGAGAACAGCGCTCCCTGCAAACTGAAAAGATCTTACGCAAAAGAAAAATTTTCTCATTAGGCAAATATCTGCAGTTTCTCCTGTACTGAGTTCTGTCCCCCTGTAGTCAAACATTTTATCCCTTAAAACTCATCTTTGATCACCAAACTGACATAAAGTTTTTTCCTTGAAAAAAATCTCTTCATGGTTTAAAATATCTTGAATGTAACTCGACACCCTTGCCTCATTTAGTATGCGTGGTTCTATGAATATGCAAATGAGCCCCGCCTCCACTCACTCAGAGATCCACTGGTTGACGATCACACGTTGATCTGATTGGTTACAAGGTCGTTTGTGACGTCAGAAACACCAGCGATTTCACACCGTGTTTTTGAGACTGTCTTTGGTTCACTGCAGTTTTAAGGAGGAAATACTCAGCAATGCTGTCGACTTATGAACTTACACATGGTTTGTCTTAAAGCATATTAAAACACAAAAACTATAACTAAAAATGGTAAATATAAAAATTTTATTAAAACAATTATATAAATAATTTAAAAACGAACATTATCTTAATGATATTACACTACCATTGCACTACTTTTGTTATTTTTATTGTAAACGCGTGTCACGTTGAGTGCCCATGATCTCCACCAGAGGGCGCCGCATCTGCTTAATCACATCATGGACTGCATTTCCCATAATCCATTGCCTGGACTCCTCATGTTCTGATTACTCCCACCTGTGTTATTATCTCGTTTACTCTTGCCTATTTAAGCCCTGTGTTTTCAGTCATTCTTTGCGAAGTCTTGTATGTTACACTCAGGCTCGGTTCTACAGGGGTGTTAGAGGATGTTTATACACCCTCCGTTTATACTGTAATAATATATTGGCAAACGCTCCAGCGCATATTTGTGTTCGCGCTCTGGAGAACGTCAAATGCATCTATTTACAATGTGTTTTTGCAGCAATATAGCCAATCACAGAGATAGTTGTTGATCTCATGAACCCAATGGCCAATCAGAGGTGTTTAAGTCAGAATCCACTCACCGCTCAAAACGCGGAGTTTTAATTTCAGAATTATGCAGCTCGAAACCTCTCATTAACAAACACAGTGTAGACACGATGTAAGAAAGAGATACTTTGTGCGTTGTTGGCAGCTTTGTTTATTATAACGCAACTTTGTGAGACCGCGATGAACTGACAAAGCAACAGTGTTTTAGTGATTGTAGCGGTCTTGCCTCACTATCAAGGCTACAGTTTATTAAATCCATTGAATAAAAGTATTGTTTTTCATGCTGCTAAGTATCCTGGATGCCAGCCGAGCTTAGCCCCGCCCACAACATTTGATTTCGGGAAGTTCGGTCTGGACTTGATCCGTTGTGAAGCAAGTATGCCTGAACCAAAGCTGTTCGGACCAATCAGATTGTCAGGGCGGGCTTTATACTATGATGGACAGATGATCAACAGTAACGTAATCATCCACGTCACCAAAGAGCGCTTGGGTTGAATTTGTTTTCAACAAAGAATGGCTGCCGCTGGAGAGTTTAGATGTGTAGATTCAGCCATCGCGTCTGTTATAGAAGATGTAGACAACGCATTAATTTTAAAAGAGGAACAGAGAACCGCGATCAAAGCATTTGTCGATCGGAAAGATGTTTTTGCGTCCTTCCTACGGGATTCAGCAAAAGTTGAATTGATCAGCTGACCCGATGGTCGCTAAGAAGATGAAAACCCTATGGTCATTGTGGTGACCCATTATCACAGCCCAGTGGAGCAGTATCAGACTCACACTCTGACTAGCATCTGAGTATGACGACGTCAGGCTAGCTGCTAAGAGGACAGACGGCCAATTGCATGCTACAAAGTTTCAGAAGTGACATCTGCATATAAATGCTGGATTCACAGAAATATCCTCCTGAGACCCAGAATATGTCATGATTCTGCCATCATGTCCTTGATTTTTCCTAGTCTTGTGGCAGGATCATGGCAGACCCATGTTTTGTGCCTGTTGTTTGTGCCATGTGCTTGTGTTGTCTCGTTACGTAACCCCGCCCCCTTGTTATCCTCGTCTTGTCATTATTGCCTTGTCAGCGTCACCTGTTCCCCTCATTAGGTTCTCCCTATTTAAAGGCATACTATGCAGGAATTTTACCTTAATATAACAGCTTCAAAGTAATTTCGGTGGTAAACAAACTCATAATAGGGCGAATCATCCTGGTAGTAAAGCTTGGGGGGGTCGCCGCTGGAAAGACCAGCAATGCAAGTCTGAGAGGGGCGCCCCTGACAAATCTCGCGAGAATCGCGACTTGCTTTACGGCAACGACGTCACACACAACAACAACATATGAAGCACGAATTGCGCTCATTTCAGATGATGGAAAAAGCAAAGAAAACGCGGTAGGAAGAAAGTAGGAAAAGGAAAGCTTTCACTTGTTGGCGCAAGTTAAAAAGTAGCACTGGATGCAACAGAGATGCTGACCTGGCGATCTTGTTGATGGACTAGTAAGTAAATATCTTACTTGTAAACTTGTTTGCGTCATATGTTGTATGTTGTTGCGCAACTTGCGCTTGCTTGTAGTATGCCATTGTTTTTATGATGCTGTTCATTCATTCATTGGTGATAATTAGACCAGTCCAATAATTTCCACATATGTTTAGCTAGATTTCGATTATCATATTTTGCATTATATATGTTTTATTGCCTAGCTTGCCGCACAACGCTGTTGACGTTGATTCCAGCGATTATCATGAGAACAGTTGTCAATATCTCACATAATTATCTAGTGTAAACGAGCACAATTTGCAAACTATTATGATAAATTGCAATAATCATGTCTAATGACATCATAACGGCCAATGTTATGAAATAATGCGACGTACATTTAACTTTATTGATGTCATCAGGCATTTTAGAATGTTTACATTACAATCAAAAAACATAAAATGAAATTATACATTAGGCCTAGACTATAGGCTATTTACTTGTGATTTAGCTGCAATCATGTAAAAACGTTATAAGCTGCCAAACGCGATAGGGTACTTTATTATTATAAAGTAGTCTAACACTTATATTATATTATAAGACATATTATCCGATTTTGAACATCATCATTATTTCAGTAGACTATGCAGTATATGCAATAGCCCAATATTTTTATGAAATCGTGAAACATTACCTGGTCAATATCTTCGGTGTCTTGTGCCTGTTCCATGACCAACGCTACTATCCTACCGAACAGGGATGGACATTAGCACCGGCCACCAGCCTAATGCGGGTGATTTTGTGTTGTTGCGGGTAAACTCGCCTCACCTACCGGCCACCGTGGCGGGTAAATAAAAATAACATCATGCAACGTTCGTCTGTTAGGACAAATTAGTTTGAATAAACGAGCAGACACGGATTAGCAAGACAACTAGCAGTGAATGTGCTTTCCATTAAATTAATCTCACACACAGTAAACAAATCCTTAACAAAAAAAAAAAAAAAACAGGGCTATTCTGGTGGGTGCGGTGATGCTGTGGTGACGCGTTCATGTAAGGGTGGCGCTGCCAAGAAAGCTCCTAAAATCTGTCACAAATAGGCTAACAGGCAAAAGTAATGAATATGCATATGTAAACTATAGCAAGGAGATAATTTAATTATTTATTAATAAACAAGTATTTTCTTTGTCTGTGTCAGTTGCAAAGAAGTTAACGATGCTGATCGTGATCATCGCAGTTGTGAACGCGCAAGAGAGAAATGCACATTTCATTCGAATTGCATAAGCAGAGAGTCTGTGTCTGTTTTCTTTCTTTTTTAATAGTTCTGTTTAAAAGTAGACATGTCTGTCTGTGAGGCAAGGCTACCTTATACGCTGAGTTTCACTCCAGTTGCTGCTCCAGTTCACGCGCCGTCGCCTCCGTTTCGTGATTATCTACTGTCTGCTATATTTAATTATTATGTATTAAATCCAGGCAATTGGTTGATGAAACATTGATTACAATTAAGATACAATTAATACAAAACGAAATTCACTTTAAAGAAAGGTTTTGTGCTTTCTGTCTCTGTGAAAGTTTTAAGCATCTTTTAGTGCCGCTTTCACAGTGGTCACGTCTGTAACATTGTTTTTTCCTCATATGGGAACTGAAATGAATATCAGTTCATGGTTTGTGTGTGTAGGCTATAAGAGAGAAAGAGAAAATGCCAGTATTTCATTGAGACTTGAGATTAAATAAACTGCTTAAGTATTGTAGATCTTGTAGTATTAATTTTCACATGCAGTTACACATTGTCGGTTAAAAACAAGAAAGTGGCTGGTAAAAACATTGAGTGGCTGGTAGATTTTGAAATCCACTAGTCACAGTGGCCGGTGGACAAAAACGTTAATTTCCATCCCTGCTACCGAACAGGTACCGGTGTACAGGTTGGGGGGTGTATTTACGACAATGCAAGTATTGCACAGCGACTCTGGGGGTCGCTGTTTGACAAAAACACAATTTCTGCATAGTATACCTTTAATCCCCTTGTGTTTGTTGTCCTGTGTCGGTTCATTGTGTGACATGCCATGCTTTTGTTAACACTATCGGTGTGTTAAGGGTTTAGTGAAGGTGCTACGTTTTTTGCATATTGGGCATATATATATATATATATATATATATATATATATATATATATATATATATATATATATACACAGTATATATATATATATATATATATGCGCGCATGCGTTTATGCATTTGGGGAGTTCTTACATCGATCGTCACTAACTGACAAAATGTTCAACAAACAATGAGTAAGATAGCCTTAAATAAATTATTCATTTGAACACCTGATGTCAAAACAGAGCGTGCGTGGATAATGGTTTCTGGGTAATCCCTATATTCCATTGATGCATTAATTATAAGTCTCTCATGGACATTCTGAGACGTAAATTTAGAAACGTTAACTCACTGACTGCTGTGTGTCGTTTATAAAATGCCATTATGTATGTGTATTATGTAAGGTAGTTATGTTCGCTTGACAGAGGCAACACACGGATCTACTGTTCAAGCTTCTTCATGTGTTTAAAACTTTATTTCAAACTTTCGGTTTCACTTTATTTTGATGGTCCCTTTAACACATTCTTTTGACTATAAGTGACGTTGCTCCTACATGTCTACTAACTCTCATTAGAGTGTGTGTAGAGTATTAATAGACTGGTAGGGTTAGGGTTAGATTAAGTTGACATGTAGTTGAAAAGTTACTTATAGTCAGTAGAGTGTCTGTTGGAGGACCATCACTATAAAGTATTAGCAGATATTAAGCAGAGAGTCTACTAATACTCCAATGAGAGTTAGTTGACATATAGTTGGAAAGTTACTTATAGTCAAAAGAATGTTCAAAAGGGACCATCAAAATAAAGTGTTACCAAACTTTCAAATAAACCAACATCAAAGTTTGTCATCAAACTCTACTCATCTAGTTAATCCTATATTTCTTTCTTTTTGCAGAGACTTGAGTGAGAACTTCATCCAGGCGATTCCCCGAAAGGCGTTCAGAGGAGCCACGGACATCAAGAACCTGTGAGACACACGACACGACAGCACCGCACACGCCATCAGACTCACAACAGCACACGCCATCAGACTCACAACACGACAGCACACGCCATCAGACTCACAACACGACAGCACACGCCATCAGACTCACGACAGCACACGCCATCAGACTCACAACAGCACACGCCATCAGACTCACAACAGCACACGCCATCAGACTCACAACAGCACACGCCATCAGACTCACAACACGACAGCACACGCCATCAGACTCACAACACGACAGCACACGCCATCAGACTCACGACAGCACACGCCATCAGACTCACAACAGCACACGCCATCAGACTCACAACAGCACACGCCATCAGACTCACAACACGACAGCACACGCCATCAGACTCACAACAACACACGCCATCAGACTCACAACACAACAGCACACGCCATCAGACTCACGACAGCACACGCCATCAGACTCACAACACAACAGCACACGCCATCAGACTCACGACAGCACACGCCATCAGACTCACGACAGCACACGCCATCAGACTCACAACAGCACACGCCATCAGACTCACAACACGACAGCATGGCACACGCCATCAGACTCACAACAGCACACGCCATCAGACTCACGACAGCACACGCCATCAGACTCACAACACGACAGCACGGCACACGCCATCAGACTCACGACAGCACACGCCATCAGACTCACAACACGACAGCACGGCACACGCCATCAGACTCACAACAGCACACGCCATCAGACTCACGACAGCACACGCCATCAGACTCACAACACGACAGCACGGCACACGCCATCAGACTCACGACAGCACACGCCATCAGACTCACGACAGCACACGCCATCAGACTCACGACAGCACACGCCATCAGACTCACAACACGACAGCACGGCACACGCCATTAGACTCACAACACGACAGCACGGCACACGCCATCAGACTCACAACAGCACACGCCATCAGACTCACGACAGCACACGCCATCAGACTCACGACAGCACACGCCATCAGACTCACAACACGACAGCACGGCACACGCCATCAGACTCACGACAGCACGGCACACGCCATCAGACTCACAACAGCACACGCCATCAGACTCACAACACGACAGCAGGGCACACGCCATCAGACTCACAACAGCACACGCCATCAGACTCACGACAGCACACGCCATCAGACTCACGACAGCACACGCCATCAGACTCACGACAGCACACGCCATCAGACTCACAACACGACAGCACGGCACACGCCATCAGACTCACGACAGCACACGCCATCAGACTCACGACAGCACACGCCATCAGACTCACGACAGCACACGCCATCAGACTCACAACACGACAGCACGGCACACGCCATTAGACTCACAACACGACAGCACGGCACACGCCATCAGACTCACAACAGCACACGCCATCAGACTCACGACAGCACACGCCATCAGACTCACGACAGCACACGCCATCAGACTCACAACACGACAGCACGGCACACGCCATCAGACTCACGACAGCACGGCACACGCCATCAGACTCACAACAGCACACGCCATCAGACTCACAACACGACAGCAGGGCACACGCCATCAGACTCACAACAGCACACGCCATCAGACTCACGACAGCACACGCCATCAGACTCACGACAGCACACGCCATCAGACTCACGACAGCACACGCCATCAGACTCACGACAGCACACGCCATCAGACTCACAACACGACAGCACGGCACACGCCATCAGACTCACAACAGCACACGCCATCAGACTCACAACAGCACACGCCATCAGACTCACGACAGCACACGCCATCAGACTCACGACAGCACACGCCATCAGACTCACAACAGCACACGCCATCAGACTCACAACACGACAGCACGGCACACGCCATCAGACTCACGACAGCACACGCCATCAGACTCACAACACGACAGCACGGCACACGCCATCAGACTCACAACAGCACACGCCATCAGACTCACGACAGCACACGCCATCAGACTCACGACAGCACACGCCATAAGACTCACAACACGACAGCACGGCACACGCCATCAGACTCACAACAGCACACGCCATCAGACTCACGACAGCACACGCCATCAGACTCACAACACGACAGCACGGCACACGCCATCAGACTCACAACAGCACACGCCATCAGACTCACAACACGACAGCACGGCACACGCCATCAGACTCACGACAGCACACGCCATCAGACTCACGACACCACACGCCATCAGACTCACAACAGCACACGCCATCAGACTCACGACAGCACACGCCATCAGACTCACAACACGACAGCACGGCACACGCCATCAGACTCACGACAGCACACGCCATCAGACTCACGACAGCACACGCCATCAGACTCACGACAGCACACGCCATCAGACTCACAACACGACAGCACACGCCATCAGACTCACAACACGACAGCACGGCACACGCCATCAGACTCACAACACGACAGCACACGCCATCAGACTCACAACAGCACACGCCATCAGACTCACGACAGCACACGCCATCAGACTCACAACACGACAGCACGGCACACGCCATCAGACTCACAACACGACAGCACGGCACACGCCATCAGACTCACGACAGCACACGCCATCAGACTCACGACAGCACACGCCATCAGGCTCACGACAGCACACGCCATCAGACTCACGACAGCACACGCCATCAGACTCACAACACGACAGCACGGCACACGCCATCAGACTCACAACAGCACACGCCATCAGACTCACGACAGCACACGCCATCAGACTCACAACACGACAGCACACGCCATCAGACTCACGACAGCACACGCCATCAGACTCACGACAGCACACGCCATCAGACTCACGACAGCACACGCCATCAGACTCACGACAGCACACGCCATCAGACTCACGACAGCACACGCCATCAGACTCACAACACGACAGCACGGCACACGCCATCAGACTCACAACACGACAGCACGGCACACGCCATCAGACTCACGACAGCACACGCCATCAGACTCACGACAGCACACGCCATCAGGCTCACGACAGCACACGCCATCAGACTCACAACACGACAGCACACGCCATCAGACTCACGACAGCACACGCCATCAGACTCACGACAGCACACGCCATCAGACTCACGACAGCACACGCCATCAGACTCACGACAGCACACGCCATCAGACTCACAACACGACAGCACGGCACACGCCATCAGACTCACAACACGACAGCACGGCACACGCCATCAGACTCACGACAGCACACGCCATCAGACTCACAACACGACAGCACACGCCATCAGGCTCACGACAGCACACGCCATCAGACTCACGACAGCACACGCCATCAGACTCACAACACGACAGCACGGCACACGCCATCAGACTCACAACACGACAGCACGGCACACGCCATCAGACTCACGACAGCACACGCCATCAGACTCACAACAGCACACGCCATCAGACTCACAACACGACAGCACGGCACACGCCATCAGACTCACAACACGACAGCACGGCACACGCCATCAGACTCACGACAGCACACGCCATCAGACTCACGACAGCACACGCCATCAGACTCACAACACGACAGCACGGCACACGCCATCAGACTCACAACACGACAGCACGGCACACGCCATCAGACTCAAGACAGCACACGCCATCAGACTCACGACAGCACACGCCATCAGACTCACAACACGACAGCACGGCACACGCCATCAGACTCACAACACGACAGCACGGCACACGCCATCAGACTCACGACAGCACACGCCATCAGACTCACAACACGACAGCACGGCACACGCCATCAGACTCACAACACGACAGCACGGCACACGCCATCAGACTCACGACAGCACACGCCATCAGACTCACAACAGCACACGCCATCAGACTCACAACACGACAGCACGGCACACGCCATCAGACTCACAACAGCACACGCCATCAGACTCACGACAGCACACGCCATCAGACTCACGACAGCACACGCCATCAGACTCACAACAGCACACGCCATCAGACTCACAACACGACAGCACGGCACACGCCATCAGACTCACGACAGCACACGCCATCAGACTCACAACACGACAGCACAGCACACGCCATCAGACTCACAACACGACAGCACACGCCATCAGACTCACAACAGCACACGCCATCAGACTCACGACAGCACACGCCATCAGACTCACGACAGCACACGCCATCAGACTCACAACAGCACACGCCATCAGACTCACGACAGCACACGCCATCAGACTCACAACACGACAGCACGGCACACGCCATCAGACTCACAACACGACAGCACGGCACACGCCATCAGACTCACGACAGCACACGCCATCAGACTCACGACAGCACACGCCATCAGACTCACGACAGCACACGCCATCAGACTCACGACAGCACACGCCATCAGACTCACGACAGCACACGCCATCAGACTCACAACACGACAGCACACGCCATCAGACTCACGACAGCACACGCCATCAGACTCACAACAGCACACGCCATCAGACTCACAACACGACAGCACACGCCATCAGACTCACAACACGACAGCACACGCCATCAGACTCACAACACGACAGCACGGCACACGCCATCAGACTCACGACAGCACACGCCATCAGACTCACAACACGACAGCACGGCACACGCCATCAGACTCACGACAGCACACGCCATCAGACTCACAACACGACAGCACGGCACACGCCATCAGACTCACAACAGCACACGCCATCAGACTCACGACAGCACACGCCATCAGACTCACAACACGACAGCACGGCACACGCCATCAGACTCACAACAGCACACGCCATCAGACTCACGACACGACAGCACACGCCATCAGACTCACGCACTTCATAATCAGCATTTCATTCTGTGTTTTCACAGTCAGTTAGACAAGAATCACATCAGCTGCATCGAGGACGGCGCTTTCCGTGCGTTACGTGGAGTTGAAGTTTTGTGAGTATAAAAACACACACAGTTAAACATGTCGACTTTATCTCATTACCTGAAGGCCGATTAGAAACTGAACAGAATCTATGGCATGAACAAGAGCGAGTCTTTACCATCCAGGATTAATCTGTGTGATGTTGTGTGTGACGTATGCTTGACACTAAAACATACATTATTAATGACAGCATGTAAAACATCAGTATTTTACTCGCAACTATATGGGCAATTATGGGCAAATGTTCATGATTTCTTTTATAGACTATTGACTATTGAATTAATGATGTGAAACAGGTTAAATCAGTCAAATCAGTGACATTGGTTTATTGTCATAGTCCCTGATTAGTCACACCTGTTTCCTGTTCCGTTGATTTCCTTCCTCGTGTTTAAGCCTCCAGTCCTCCTCAGTTCTGTCTTGTGTTAACGTTATGTTGGATGTCGACCTTCCACTTCTCTCGCTCCTCCTTCCCTCCGGTTCCCTCGCCCTCACTAGGGCTGTCAAATAGAAATTCAAATTTCGAATATTCGTCGAATAAAAAAAAAATTGCACATTCAAATGCAAAAAAAAAAAAAACGTGCATTTTCAAATTTTTATATAACATTGATTTTTACTGAAAGAAAGAAAAAAAAGGTTACATTTAATGTGTTAGGCCACTTTTGACCGGAGTATGAGTGTGTGAGAGCCCTGAAGGAGGAGCTCCAGAGGGTTTAATGTCTTGATATTCTGCAGAACGCTGAACAACAACAACATCAGCGGCATTCCAGTGTCGAGCTTCAACCACATGCCCAAGCTCAGGACCTTGTGAGTAACACACACATGCACAGAAAACACAAACCATACACACACACACACACACACACACATAACGCAGAACACACACACACACACACACACACACACACATAACGCAGAACACACACACACACACACACACACACTCACACTCACATACACTCACGCACACACACACTCACACTCACTCACACACACACACACTCACTCACACACACACTCACACTCACACACACTTTCACACACACACACACACACACGCACACACACACACACACTCTCACACACACACTCACACACACACACACACACACACTCTCTCACACACACACACACACACACAGTGTCATTCCATGCAGTTTTGGTGGGACGGCTCAGGCCACAAGGCTCTGCCAGAAGCCACAGTCCGTAATTCACACACACACACACACACACACACACACACACACACACACACACACACACACAGCTGATTCCCACAGAAATACACACCCCACACACTGTTTTTATGAAATGTATATTCTGGTATTTCTGTGGAATTTCTCAACCGTTTTACCACATGGAGTTTCTTTCTCACGATGTTCTGCTTTATTTATTTATTTATTTTATACGGTTACAGATTTATGGTTTGAAACTGACATTACAGGTTTCCATTAAAGAATGTCAAGAACATGATTAAAGTTTTAGAGGTTTTAGAGAGTGAATGCCAGATCCACGTGACTGCAGCTTGTACCCTGTTTAGTCATTTGAAACTGTTGTCAGCAGTAAACAAGGATCGTTTCCTGAGCATGTGTCCCGTCATCTAGATCAGACCGTCCTCCTTTACCCAGCAGAAAAGACCCCACTAATCACATAATGGAGTCAAAGATATTGTGTATTGGCCAAATCAAGTCAATCACGTTTATATTCTAAAGCAGCTTCACAGTAATAAACAGGGAAATAATGATCAATGTTGTAAACTTCATCAAATATGAGACAAATTCGGCTGTTTTTTAAATACTTTGTTTAGTGTGTAATGTTGCTGTTTGAGCAGGAAAAAGGGAGTTATTCTCTATATCAGTGTTTCTGAACTCCTGAAACGCCTCCATTGTAGTCTTGAGTTTCTTCTGGGAACAAACACGCCACAATATTCCTCATTATAATAATTCATACGCAGAATAAAGGGGCGGGGCCTGGGTGAGTTAGTAGTGTGTTAAACTGGCGGTTATGGTAAGGGGCGGGACATTTCCCAAACACACTCGAAGCGCTCGACCAATCACAGCACACTGATCCAGCCGACCAATCAGAGCACAGTGTGCTTTTCAGAAGAAGGGGCTTCATAGAGACAGGAAGTAAACAGAGCGTTACTGACAGACTGGGAAGAGAGGAGCCGCAACAATGGAGGATATGAGGAAAATAATCAACATTCACGCAGGAAAACCTGTTCTAGTAGAGCCTGAAAACAACATCAAGTGCATAATGGCCTCTTTAACATTGTGCTTCCATGTTTCCTCCTTCAGCCGTTTACATTCCAACAACCTGAACTGTGACTGTAATCTTGCCTGGTTGTCGCAGTGGTTGCGCGAGCGTCCGACCATCGGTCTGTTCACCCAGTGCAGTTCTCCAGCTCCGCTACGAGGAATTAACGTAGCCGAGATCCAGAAACACGAGTTCAGCTGCTCAGGTAAGACCAACCACTGACCAACCACTGACCAACCACGGACCAACCACTGACCAATCACTGACCAATCACTGACCAACCACTGACCAACCACTGACCAACCACGGACCAACCACGGACCAACCACTGACCAATCACTGACCAACCACTGACCAATCACTGACCAACCACTGACCAATCACTGACCAACCACTGACCAATCACTGACCAACCACTGACCAATCACTGACCAATCACTGACCAACCACTGACCAACCACTGACCAACCACTGACCAACCACTGACCAACCACTGACCAACCACTGACCAATCACTGACCAACCACTGACCAACCACTGACCAACCACTGACCAACCACTGACCAACCACTGACCAACCACTGACCAACCACTGACCAACCACTGACCAACCACTGACCAATCACTGACCAACCACTGACCAATCGCTGACCAGTCTACCCTCCATTCCCTACTGTATTCCACCGATCTGAATTAATATATTACCAAAATAACTTACTAGAGCCAACACTTGGCAATAACGGCCCTGATATACTCACGGAAAAGCTTTTTCATTCTTCATTTAAGGGTAAAAAGAAATAAACATGAACTGTGATATAGGCCTGCTATTAGCAAAGATCCCGACATCGCACACGCTGCTGAGAGCGACATTTATGAGTAAATATGAGCTGCTCTTTCCTCTCGATAACAGAATAAACACACAATAGCGATTAGAAAACAGCCGTTCAGAAAGCATCTGATCATAGTGATGTGGAGATGTTTGCTCCAGCTCTGAGATTCAGATCTACAGTTATTCATACAGCACTTTATACAATAGATTGATTTAAAGCATCAGCTTTACAGTATTAAACATGACCAACAGTGTCAGTGTCTCTTTCAGTCAGAAGTACAGCTTCAGTTTCTACTATAAAGCGGCTCTCCAGTGTGTTCGTGTTTTTACTCGCGTCTGAACAGAAGAAATGAAGATTCACAGCTCAAAGAAGGCGGAGCCTCAGAGCCACACCCACCGATTACATCATCACCACACTGACCAATGGGAGTTTAACCAGCCGGAGAGAACTTTACTGGAAAGATCAGCTTTAACAAGCAGCTTCAAACTCCTGAAACGAACTTCAATTTGGCCTGATTTTCAGTTCGCTCTCTTTGAAGTATATCGGGGCCTTAAGGTCCAATTATTTAGCGTTGGTTAATGCATTAGTTATCATTAAAAGCATTTTTTACAGTACGTATTGATCTTTGTTAATAAAAAAACAACAGTTCATGTTAGCTGAGGTCCATTAACTAACGCAGTCCCACATATATTGGGGGTCTTTAAGGACTATAGTAGCCTATGTACTAACATTTAAATCAATCATTGGATACAATGCACTTATTGTGTACATACCTGCCTGTCATTACAGCTATAATTAATTTCTGTACTCAACATCTATAAATACACTGTTGACCTCTGAACCCTGCCTTAAACCGACTCATTCCCCCAAACCTGTCCTAACCGTGCCGTATCAGCTCACACTTTATTTTACAGTGTCACTGTTACATGAAGTTACTATAGTAATAACTATAAATTATGCATAATTATCAACAATTAACCCTAAATCCTAACCCTATAGTAAGTACATGTAGATACCGGATATTACTCAGTACTTAAATGTACAATTCAGTACCGTGAAACCGTAAAGTGTAACGTTTATTTTAAGATGACATTGTTACAGTGTAATTACACAAACTAGTACTGAGGAATAGTTATTAACTACATGTACTTACTACAGGGTTTAGGTTTGGCTTAATTGTTTATAATGTTGCCTTGGCTTTTGGCTTGCTTAGTTGGAGACATTTAATATTCAACAATATTATTGATCTGCCTTAAGGTGGACGATGACGCAATCCTCTTCTAGAAACAAACTGTTATCACATTGAAGCTGCTTTGACACAATCTGTATTGTAAAAAGTGCTATATAAATAAATGTGACTTGACTTGACTATAATTATGCATAATTAATTATTACTACTACTACAGTAAGTACATGTAATGTGTAACTGTCACCTTGAAATACCATGTTTTACAATACAACATGAACCATAAGTACATTGTAACTAAGAATTATTTCCATATAAGTACATAGTAGTTAAGGACCAACAGATTTCAATAATGTTTTAGTGAATGTTGAATTAAACAAACTAAGATAAATAAATGTTTTAGAAGTATTTCTCATGGTTAGATCTGCACAGTTGATTTCCATTTCTCTGACTGATGGTCTGCCGTCCTCAGGTCAGTCTGAGAGCGCTGTGGGCCAGGCGTGTAGTTTGGCCACGGGCTCGTGTCCGGCCGTCTGCACCTGCAGTAATAACATCGTGGACTGCCGAGGGAAGGGACTGACCGCCATCCCGGCTAACCTGCCCGACAGCATGGCGGAGATGTAAGTTCCTGACTGAGAGCAGTCGAGCACGACGAAGAACGCCAGGGTTGACGGATCAGTTCCCAGGGAACCATAAACTGTGCAAACACACTCACCTTACATGCAGTGCAAGTCGCGTCTGCCAAATGCATAAGTGTGAATGCCTTGTTTTCCAGTACAAATATCTACACATGCTTAAAGCAAGATTTACTTGAGAGGCAAAATGACTCAATTACACAAATTTATCAAAATGAAGTGAGTTCATGCTTAAAACTAGAACAAATATCTGCCAAGGGGTCCGAAAATATTTGGTCTTGTTTAAATTTACTTAATTTTTATCTGTTAAATTGCTTCTTCTGTAAATGTATCTTGATTTAAGAATGTTTAGATATTCATAAAGAAAGGGTAACACTTTGTAATAAGGTTCATTAGTTAATATTAGTTTACTAGCTTAGTTAACATGAACTAAGAATGAACAATACTTCTTCAGCATTTATTAATCTTAGTTAATTTTAATTTCAACATTTACTTATACATTATTAAAATCAAAGGTTGTATTTGCTATCATTAGTTAATGCACCGTGAACTAACATGAATAAACAATGAACCGCTGGATTTTTATTAACTAACATGACCAAAGATTAATAAATACTGCAACAAATGTATTGCTCATTTTTAGTTTATGTTAGTTGACACAAGAACTAAAGTTAACTAATTAACCTTGTTGTGAAGTGTTACCTTTATACTGGAAAACAAGACAGAAACGCTGGGAAAGAACATGATTTTTGCAGTGCCGTGTTGCAATCTCTGGATTCTAGTCACATGATCTACGACAGATGTATTTGGACAGAGACTGAACAGACCACAGGAATGTGCTGTCTGGAATCACTGCAATGCAAAGAATGTAAATTGTGTTTCTATATTTCCTACCGAGAGCCCTGGGTTTGAAGAGAAGGGGAATTCTGCTAGTGTTTAAGTCGAGCTGTTATTGCCTCTGGCTCTGAAGGCTCTAAATGACCCTGACAAATGACTTTCCTGTTTTAAATGAGGCTGTTTAGACTGAAAACAACTGCTTTCTTCACAGAACTGTGGACTGAAGCCGCAGGGTGTGCCATTAAAACAGACCCTTAAAAACACAACCAGCCGCCACAGACACTAATGACATCCAAAACCAGACGAAAGGACGAGCGTCCAGCTTTATCAGCACACTGATGTTCACGGGTTCTCGAAGTTTCTGCCACAACACAATGATCGTATTGCCATGAACAGATCGTTACAGCCAGGCCACAGAAATCATACACACAGCAGACATTTATTTTTGGACGGATTACAGTATACTGTATGCAGTATTTAACTGTTTATACACTCAAATCACTCATTTAATTTAAACAAAGGAAATACTTTAATCAGTTTGTGAATGTACTCTCCTTTAAGCAACTCGCACATTGACAGTATCCACATAAGAGCAGGTGTGGCTATTTCTACATTGTACATGTTAAATGAATCCAGTGTCATTCACCTACAGTTATTTTTAGATGTACAAAACAGTTTGTTATGTTGCTTGATATTCCAAACTAGTATTTTTACCATATTATTTTAATGTATTGTCTTAATTATAAACACATTGGTTTGTTGTGCAAACAGTTTTACCATTTACTGCACTTTGTTATTCATCTAGTTATTTCCCTTTAATATCTCACACATTCACAGATAAACAGCTTACTTTTGTGTGGCAGAATAAGATGGGTTTGTTAAGGATGGATAAGGCAGAAACATGTGCCTTGTTGCTAAGAGACCCAGACCCACCCACCCCGACCCAGAGCTAGAGCCCAGTCTGACCAGTGCTGAGTTTCACATGGTTAAGTGGAGTTCCTTTCATCCGTCTGAAGTCTGTACCTCCTTACGTGAACTCCTTGATTCCCTCCTACATTTAAGCCCTGTCTCCACCGTTGGTCCCATTCCGTCCCAAGTCATCTTCGCCGCCTTTGGTTCTGCCCAGTTCCAAGTCGTTTAAGTTATCGCTGGTCAAGCCCAGCTCCAAGGCGCAGTCGTCAGCTCCGCTTGGTGTGTGGATCAGCTACACCTGTAGCCTCTGAACCCCCATTCATTCAATCAATGGATTAAACAATCTCCATCCATTGTATTGGCTGTATCCCTCTCTCTCCTCCACCTATAGCTGGTGTGTTGAGAGCGCACTGGCACCATTGCTGCACACTGGTCCTGGTTGAGGAGAGATCCCCTGACATGATTGTAAAGCGCTTTGGGTATACAGTAGTACATATGAAAGCGCTATATAAATGCCTCATTCATTCATTCAGCCCCGGACTCCACCTTGGCCCTCCGACCCATCGGCTCCACCGTTGTCCGTCATCCACCAGGCTCCCTCGTCCCTCCGGCTCCACCGTGGTCCGTCATCCACCAGGCTCCCTCGTCCCTCCGGCTCCACCGTGGTCCGTCATCCACCAGGCTCCCTCGTCCCTCCGGCTCCACCGTTGTCCGTCATCCACCAGGCTCCCTCGTCCCTCCGGCTCCACCGTGGTCCGTCATCCACCAGGCTCCCTCGTCCCTCCGGCTCCACCGTGGTCCGTCATCCCCCAGGCTCCCTCGTCCCTCCGGCTCCACCGTGGTCCGTCATCCCCCAGGCTCCCTCGTCCCTCCGGCTCCACCGTGGTCCGTCATCCACCAGGCTCCCTCGTCCCTCCCGCTCCACCGTGGTCCGTCATCCCCCAGGCTCCCTCGTCCCTCCGGCTCCACCGTGGTCCGTCATCCACCAGGCTCCCTCGTCCCTCCCGCTCCACCGTGGTCCGTCATCCCCCAGGCTCCCTCGTCCCTCCGGCTCCACCGTGGTCCGTCATCCCCCAGGCTCCCTCGTCCCTCCGGCTCCACCGTGGTCCGTCATCCACCAGGCTCCCTCGTCCCTCCCGCTCCACCGTGGTCCGTCATCCCCCAGGCTCCCTCGTCCCTCCGGCTCCACCGTGGTCCGTCATCCCCCAGGCTCCCTCGTCCCTCCGGCTCCACCGTGGTCCGTCATCCACCAGGCTCCCTCGTCCCTCCCGCTCCACCGTGGTCCGTCATCCCCCAGGCTCCCTCGTCCCTCCGGCTCCACCGTGGTCCGTCATCCACCAGGCTCCCTCGTCCCTCCGGCTCCACCGTGGTCCGTCATCCACCAGGCTCCCTCGTCCCTCCCGCTCCACCGTGGTCCGTCATCCCCCAGGCTCCCTCATCCCTCCGGCTCCACCGTGGTCCGTCATCCACCAGGCTCCCTCGTCCCTCCGGCTCCACCGTGGTCCGTCATCCACCAGGCTCCCTCGTCCCTCCGGCTCCACCGTGGTCCGTCATCCCCCAGGCTCCCTCGTCCCTCCGGCTCCACCGTGGTCCGTCATCCCCCAGGCTCCCTCGTCCCTCCGGCTCCACCGTGGTCCGTCATCCACCAGGCTCCCTCGTCCCTCCCGCTCCACCGTGGTCCGTCATCCCCCAGGCTCCCTCGTCCCTCCGGCTCCTCCGTGGTCCGTCATCCCCCAGGCTTCCTCATCCCTCCGGCTCCACCGTGGTCCGTCATCCCCCAGGCTTCCTCATCCCTCCGGCTCCACCGTGGTCCGTCATCCCCTAGGCTCCCTCGTCCCTCCGGCTCCACCGTTGTCCGTCATCCCCCAGGCTCCCTCGTCCCTCCGGCTCCACCGTGGTCCGTCATCCCCCAGGCTCCCTCGTCCCTCCGGCTCCACCGTTGTCCGTCATCCCCCAGGCTCCCTCGTCCCTCCGGCTCCACCGTGGTCCGTCATCCCCCAGGCTCCCTCGTCCCTCCGGCTCCACCGTGGTCCGTCATCCCCCAGGCTCCCTCGTCCCTCCGGCTCCACCGTGGTCCGTCATCCACCAGGCTCCCTCATCCCTCCGGCTCCACCGTGGTCCGTCATCCCCCAGGCTCCCTCGTCCCTCCGGCTCCACCGTTGTCCGTCATCCCCCAGGCTCCCTCGTCCCTCCGGCTCCACCGTGGTCCGTCATCCCCCAGGCTCCCTCGTCCCTCCGGCTCCACCGTGGTCCGTCATCCCCCAGGCTCCCTCGTCCCTCCGGCTCCACCGTGGTCCGTCATCCCCCAGGCTCCCTCGTCCCTCCGGCTCCACCGTGGTCCGTCATCCCCCAGGCTCCCTCGTCCCTCCGGCTCCACCGTGGTCCGTCATCCCCTAGGCTCCCTCGTCCCTCCGGCTCCACCGTGGTCCGTCATCCCCCAGGCTCCCTCGTCCCTCCGGCTCCACCGTGGTCCGTCATCCCCCAGGCTCCCTCGTCCCTCCCGCTCCACCGTGGTCCGTCATCCCTCAGGCTCCCTCGTCCCTCCGGCTCCACCGTGGTCCGTCATCCCCCAGTCTCCCTCGTCCCTCCGGCTCCTCCGTGGTCCGTCATCCCCCAGGCTCCCTCGTCCCTCCGGCTCCTCCGTAGTCCGTCATCCCCCAGGCTCCCTCGTCCCTCCGGCTCTACCGTGGTCCGTCATCCCCCAGGCTCCCTCGTCCCTCCGGCTCTACCGTGGTCCGTCATCCCCCAGGCTCCCTCGTCCCTCCGGCTCTACCGTGGTCCGTCATCCACCAGGCTCCCTCGTCCCTCCCGCTCCACCGTGGTCCGTCATCCCTCAGGCTCCCTCGTCCCTCCGGCTCCACCGTGGTCCGTTATCCCCCAGGCTCCCTCGTCCCTCCGGCTCCTCCGTGGTCCGTCATCCCCCAGGCTCCCTCGTCCCTCCGGCTCTACCGTGGTCCGTCATCCACCAGGCTCCCTCGTCCCTCCGGCTCCTCCGTGGTCCGTCATCCCCCAGGCTCCCTCGTCCCTCCGGCTCCACCGTGGTCCGTCATCCCCCAGGCTCCCTCGTCCCTCCGGCTCCACCGTGGTCCGTCATCCCCCAGGCTCCCTCGTCCCTCCGGCTCCTCCGTGGTCTGTCATCCACCAGGCTCCCTCACTCCATGGATATCCGATCCGGTCACCTCTTCTCTCC
>JAULUF010000025.1:1910000-1987500 GCA_031834385.1 Semotilus atromaculatus
GCATACACTTGAGTGACACGCCCACATCCCAACATCCAATCAACAACCTGGAACCAAGTCCCGCCTAACATTTGTCTTTTTCGATAATCCATTACACTCGGATCTATGTTAACAATATTTGTCTCTACTACAGTTTCATCGCAAATGTAATGCAAATAATTCACATTTTCATGTTTGAAATAACTTTAAGTTATTAAGTTATGAAAACGTTATTTCTCTGAACGTTCAAAAAGTTTTTTAAATGTTTTTTTTTTTATGTCTTGGTTAAGGGAACATTCCATTGTATCATTCTTTAAACATTATGTGAATGTTACTTTTGAACGTTCTCTGAACATTCCGAAACAAGTAACATTTAAAAAACATTTGACGAACATCTAACTGAATCATTACAGAAAAAAACAAAGTATAACTAAAGTTTTGAAAACATAATATATGTAATAATGCATTATATCTTTTCATAAATAATTGTGACTAAAGTTAAAATGCATTATATTTGCAGATTTCTTGTTACATCTGAAATTGGTCATTTGTCATGTGTTTGAACATGATGTTTTCAAAAGGTGTAACAATGAACAGATTTGTAATATGTACTGTATGTGGTTATAATTTTTCATGATATACATTCCAAGGCATATTTAATGCATTCAAATACTCTTCACCACACTGTAAACCCGAATAAGTGTGCAAAAGTCAAGTAATCAGTTACATAAACTTTACATTTCTTAACTTAAAAAATTGAAGTAAGTAGAACTTGCAGATTTTTATTTTGTACTCATACATTTGAATTGCTCTTAGCTTGAAATATATGAGTAAGCTAATTCAGACACAATTTAAGATTATCATGTAATCTCAATTTAAATATGTTTAGTTGTGGAAACTTGGCTTGCTTTAGCTAATAAAAAAAAATGCTACCTGGCTAATTAGTAACAAAATGCTTTGATAGCATTAGCATAGCATAGCACTCGATGAATGAGTACAGCCATTTAAAACGTTTAACACACACTGTTCTCAGACCAAGCTCATGCTCCACTCGTCACATGATGGAAACTCCCCACCAAACCCTACAGAACTCTTCTAAACTAGCATAACAACACATTCAACACTACTAAATCTCCCACTTAACATTAATCTGGCACACAAAAAAATATTATTTACGTAACACTTAATTTTAGCATTTACTCTCCCTTTTAAGTGTCATGGCAAAGCATGCTGGGAAATTGAAATCCCAGCCCAGTTTCCGCTAAATTTAAGTTTGTCTAAATTAAAAGAAACAAGTTCATAGAACTCAAAACAATGAAACAATTCAACTTACTGAAAATGTTGAAAGTTCTAGATACTCATACAATTTACTTTGATGGAACTAATTTGTATAATTTGAGTTGGCTCTACTCAAACCAATGAACTATTTTGAGCGTTAGGGTTTACAGTGCTGATCTTCAGCTCATCTAGCAGTAAGGACTCACGCTCATGGTCTAGTGTTGATGGTCTAGTGTTGATGGTCCAGTGTTGATGGTCCAGTGTTGATGATCCAGTGTTGATGGTCTGTGTGATGTTCAGGGTTCTGTATGGAAACAAGATCACGGATCTTCCCAGAGGAGTGTTTGACGGACTCTACACGCTCCAGCTGCTGTGAGTGTCACAGGTGTACACGATCAAAACCAATGAGAACTGCTCACTGTTGGTGTGCATGATGTTGTTTCATCAGTCTCTCTCTCTCTCTCTCTCTCTCTCTGTCTCTCTCTCTCTCTCTCTCTCTCTCTCTCTCTCTCTCTCTCTCTCTCTGTCTCTCTCTCTCTCTCTCTCGTGTTTCCAGGCTTTTGAATGCAAACGAGATCCACTGTCTTCGTGCAAACACCTTTTCAGACCTGCAGAATCTCTCGCTGCTTTCTTTATACGACAACAAGATCCAAGCGCTGGCCAAGGGCACCTTCACGTCACTGCGCGCCATACAGACGCTGTGAGCACAAGTCAATACTCTACTTTTTTGCATGCTTATTTGATTAAATTAAGTGGTTATATTTTTAATGATGACATGCAAATTAATGTGCTGTGGATGTAGTTCTGTTTACAGTCAACCCCTTTTGGCCTAAAGTTGGTCTCTTTTTACTCAGTAGATTATTGCAGAAGTGAAAGCGCTTCATGAAATAAAAAAATACATTTCTTTTACAAAAAGAAAGTTTAAGAAATTATAGAAATTTAAGTTTGTAAAGCAAATGTGCAGTACTAAACTTGATTTATTTTTTACCAAATACATATTTTACAAAATAATTTGCTATGAAATCTAACCTAATTGTGTTTCACATCCTGTCACAAATTAATATATTTCTGTCACAATATCACTTCTATCACAAAACAGCGGCCAAATATGGACCCTTGAGTCTCAGACCTTTTCAAAATTAATAATTTCTTGTCAAAATTATAAAAAGATTTGATTATGAAATAGTGCAGTAAATTGAGTGAAATTGTAAACATGACTCCGCCCACTAGGGGGAGGAGCCTGCTAAAAGATTTAAAGCACTCAAAATGTTTTTTGCAGGATGAATTTTGAGTGTTTATGCTTTCAAATCTAATTTATACAATATGTCATGGAGGAAAAAGGCATTAAAGAAGCAGAGAACAGTCTGATCCAGCGACAACTAACACATAGAGTTACTTACCAGCCAATGTAATCTTTTAGATGACACTTTTTAGGTAGAGAATATGGTTGTGTAATTTGTTATGCGTACCATTTACATTTACAGTACAGTAATATATACCTACAATGTCCTGTAGATGACTTGAGGTTGTTTCTGTTTGAATTAAGATTACTATTTCTTACCCCATTGGCTGATAATTTGTTTTTTTTAAATTATCAACTCACTTAATTTTGTTGAATCCTGAATCCCCCCTGGAAAACAGGACATAATATATTTTACTCATCTAGTAAATGCATCTTGATTTAAGAAGTTTTAGATATTTGGATTGGAAACAAGACACAAATACTAAGTACGACGCCATTTTCTGCAGTGTAAGTTTAAATGTCAAGTCAAGTCAAGTATATTTAAATAGCGCTTTTCACAATATAGATTACATCAAAGCAGCTTCACAGTATCAATCAAAACAACATAACAATGTTCGTTTCTTAGTGGAAAAAACATCATGTTTGGTAGAGCTGATCAATGGTATTAATGATTGGTTAATTCATTTGAATATCCCTAAATGTGTGTGTGTTCTCAGTCATCTGGCTCAGAACCCGTTCATCTGTGACTGTAACCTGAAGTGGCTGGCGGATTACCTGCGCTCGAACCCCATCGAGACCAGCGGCGCCCGCTGTACCAGCCCTCGCCGCCTCGCCAACAAGCGCATCGGGCAGATCAAGAGCAAGAAGTTCCGCTGCTCCGGTGAAACACACTGATTATTGCTCTACACACTGATTATTTTATTCCATGCTGTTCTTCCATGTGTGTACATCTACTACATTTATGCATTTGGCAGACAATTTCATCCAAAGGTACACATTTACATTCTTATCAGTTCTTGCTTTCCCTGGGAATCGAACCCATGACCTTGGCGTTGCGAGCGGCAGCGCTCTACTGTTTAAGCTACAGGAAATTATACCACTGTATACATACATACCACACAAAAAGAGCCTATAATAACACTTGAAACTGTTGTCTTCCAACATCACTGAGATCCATTTTCCCATCATGTGATCATATTGTGAGATGCTGATTGGTGATTCTTGTCCTGTTGTGTCTCCATCACAGCCAAAGAGCAGTACGTCATCCCAGGTGAGTGTGTGTCCCATTCACTGTACATCACACAGCTTTTCTTAATAGTCTGTGCTTTTATTAAACTATTATTAGTACACTATTAAACTATACTATTACGATTACGAAATAAACGAAAATACTATTTCCGCTTTTCAACTTCACAACTTGCCGTTTCTTTGTAAATGTTTGTGAAATTGACTAACAATTTCGGTAACACTTTATTGTGACAGTCCACTTTAGACGTTCTACTTACAGTATAAATAACTACATGTCAACTTATGTTACAAAACCCTAACAGTCTACTAATACTCTAATGAGAGTTGGTGACATGTAGTGTCTGAAGTGGACCAATGAAATAAAGTGTAACCACAATTTCTTTAACAAAGTACACTCTTAGAATAAAAGGTTCTATGGGGTTCTATATAGAACTTTAAGATTCTTGACTCAATTTTAAAGAACATTTTTAAGCTATAAAGGTTCCATATCAGTAAACAATGTCTTAAAGTCCCCCTGTAGTCTATAATTGTATCCCTTAAAACTAATTTTTGATCACTAAATTCCTTGAAAAAAATTCTTCATGTCTTAAAATATCTTGAATGCAACACCCTTGCCTCATTTAGTATGCGCGGTTCTATGAATATGCAAATGAGCCCCGCCTCCACCCACTCACCCACTCAGAGATCCACTGGTTGACGATCACACGTTGATCTGATTGGTTACAAGGTCGTTTGTGACGTCAGAAACACCAGCGATTTCACACCGTGTTTTTGAGACTGTCTTTGGTTCACTGCAGTTTTAAGCAGGAAATACTCAGCAATGCTGTCGACTTATGAACTTACACATGGTTTGTCTTAAAGCGTATTAAAAACACCACATAGACACATAAACAACATTAAAAGCTGGATTTTCACCACAAGGGGACTTTAAATGATGGCATAATACTTTCATGTTTAATAGTTATTTAAAAAAATTTCTACTGATAAAGTATGTTTACAAGCTGTTTAATTCATAACATTTAAGTTGGAAATTTCATTTTCAGGTCTATGCTTAAAAAGTGAATTAATGGATTATAAATACAGCATAAATATAATTTAATACCATAAAATACCATAAGATCCCCTAAAAATACAAAATGTTAAATAAAAACTTTATCAAACTAAAATATAGTACGGCTGCAGTACCAAACGCTTCCACTAGAGGAAACTCGTCTCCCATTCATTTTCAATGTGCTCAGTTTTGACAAGTGTGACTTTTTTCAGGACCATTTAACCTTTTCAAATGATCTTCTTGTGTGTTCACACAGCAAGTGCCAAACCCTTTACCAAGTTTCGTACCATTCCGATAAAAAAACTAAAAAAAACTAATTTGAACACTTTTCAGCCAAAAATGACCCAAGAGCAGCAGATGTTAGACCAGACACCTGGAAGAGCGTTTGTTTGTAACTTTGAGAAAGCGTTTCCTGTTGACGGAGTTGTTTTTGCTGCAGGAACGGAGGACACCCGTCTGAACAATGACTGTAATAATGACCCGGTCTGTCCCGCCAAGTGCCGCTGCGAGTCTAACGTAGTGGACTGTTCCAATCTGAGACTGAGCCGCATCCCCGAACACATCCCAGCATCCACCACTGAACTGTAAGACGCCGCCAGCCAATGTAGATAAGAACGGATTCCAGAAACCTGTTTGCTTTAATCTCACTTTCATGTGTTTTCACAAGGCGTCTCAACAATAACGAGATCACGACGATTGAAGCCACGGGTGTGTTCAAGACGCTGTCTCACCTGAAGAAGATGTAAGTCCTGCTTAGGGTCGGGTGGCGTTTCAATCTGATCGATTCCGATTCTTATCGATTCCAAAAAAAAACTTAGATATCATTCACATTTAGTCTTATTGCAGGTTTAAAAGGTTTAAAAATACCATAGAAAAGCAACTAGCCTAACTAATATAAACTTCAAGCATTATTAAAGACAAGTAAAAAATTAGCAATCGCAGCAAATAGATACAACTGAATAAAGATAAGATTGAAATAAACTGTGTTAAGATTCAGGTTCAGAATCAAATGTAAAATAACACTGCACTGCAATCAATAAAATATACATTGCAAATATAGTTACAAAAGTTATTCAGTCAAGAACAAGTGAATTTTCTCTGTCTTTTGTAGTTTGATTAGTGTTAATTATAGAGACGGCAGCTCACAAAGGAATCGATAAGAGGAATCGAAATTTTATTTTTATAACAAGTATCCAGTTCCTGACCTCAAGTATCCGATTCCCAACTCTACCGCTCTCATGTCTGTCCTTGTCACTGGTTGTGATTCTTTACTAATGTTTCCCTTCGGCCCGCAGAAACCTGAGTAACAATAAGATCTGTGAGATCGAGGACGGGGCGTTTGAAGGGGCGTCTTCGGTCAGCGAGCTGCACCTGACGGCCAACCAGCTGGACTCGGCTCACAGTGGGATGTTCAGGGGTCTGGACGGCCTGCGCATGCTGTGAGCACATCACTCAGACTATCATCATGTAGTAGAGCTGCACGATTAATCAAACTGAAACCGCACACGGTTTGGCAAAGGCTGTGATTATATTTTAATGCGCCAGAGGGAGTCTCACACACACACACACACGCCCCGCCGCAGAAGTACAATAACACACATCATTCCAAGAAACCCCTATCGCTGAATAAACAGGAGATTGAAACGCTTTGATTGATTAAACATGACTAATAAACACACGACTGCCTTATTCTGTGTCAGAAGCGCATCATCTCACAGAAGGAGGAGCTCAACTGTCCTTATGAAGTGAGTTTGGAGTAAAAGCGTGTTATTAAATGTTGTCTTTTGTTGGACAAGAGGTTCATAAATGCGTCTCATGTTTGGAAAGATGTTTGACGCGTGTTGTTTTTTCAAATGCAGGTTATAAGCAACTCGAACTCCGTGCTTTCAGAGTGAGCAGCGTTTACTGAGCCGTGCTTCACTGACAAGCTGCGCATAACAAACAATCACAGCATTATTTTCCATTTCAAATCGCAATGAGCCAAATCTCTTTAAGTGTGATTACATTGCAATTAATCGTGTAGCGCTATAATGTAGCATTTTCTTCATCTGAGTTCATCCACACGCTCTGTGTTTTCCAGAATGCTGCGGAACAATCGCATTGGCTGCATTCACAACAACAGCTTCACAGGCTTGCACAACGTGCGTCTGCTGTCCCTGTACGACAACACGCTGACCACCATCACACCGGGAGCCTTCGACACGCTGCAGAGCCTCTCCACCCTGTACGACTCCAGCTTCATGAGCTGATACACACCTTTCCTCGAACCATTAACTTGAACTGGGAACGATAACAGGGAACCATCTCAGAACGTCACGAACAAACGTTCTTCCAGTAACGTTAATAGAACGTCCGTTCAAAGTTATCTGGCCTTTAATAATATTCTCAAAGCATTAGCACAAAAACATTAATTATACATCAGTTACAGACATTTTTTTCTATAATGTTTTAGTTGTATGTTCGTATGTTATTACTTGTTTCAGAACGTTCAGAGAATATTCAAAAGGAACATTCCCATAATATTTGCAAAATGAAATGTTCCTTTCAAGGATTTGTTCACTTCAGAATGAAAGTTTCTTGATAATTTACTCTCCCCCACGTCATCCAAGATGTTCATGTCTTTTTTTTCTTCAGTCTAAAATAAATTAAGGTTTTTGAGTAAAACATTCCAGTATTCCTCCATATAGTGACTTCAATGGTCCAACGGGTCGAAGGTCCAGATGTGAGTTTCAGTGCAGCTTCAAAGTCTCGACACGATCCAGCCGAGGAATAAGAGTCTCCTCTAGACAAACCAGCGACATTTATAACAAAATAAACATTTATATACTTTTAACCACAAATGCTCATCTTGCACTAGCTGTGATGCGTAATCAGGTTGAAAGGTCAAGCGTGACGTAGGCGTAAGAACAGACCCTGTTGAAGAAGTAGAAAATGAGATGAATTAGTTTTTCGCCCTACTTTACATTTCTGAACCGGAACACACATGACCTTTCAACCTGATTACGTAAAGTGTGTCGCATCACAGCTAGTGCAAGTCAAGCATTTGTGGTTAAAAGTATATAAATGTGTGTTTTGTTATAAATGTTGGCTGGTTTGTCTAGATGAGACTCTTATTCCTCGGCTGGATCGTGTCGATACTTTGAAGCTTTGGATGCTATGTGTCCAGGCTGGCTATATAATGGAATTTTGTTCAGTCCATTCCCAAAATTAGCCAGTAATCTCGCAAAAATGCCAAAGTTAGCTAACTTATTTTAAGAAAGGCACACATAAAAAACACATTTACCCCTGTTTGCATCTGCAAGCCCCGCCTTCTAAATGAAAGAGCCAATCGCCAGTTGGTAAAGTCATTGCATCACTGCAGCTTGAATAATTTCCCCATTTAAAGAGATGAAACTCTAAGAGGTGTTTCAAAGATGGCCCCCAAGTGAAATGACTTGCCTTATAGGGACTTTGGTTTGGTCCTGCAGACGAGGCTAATTAATATTTGTGTGTGTGTGGCAGAAACCTGCTGGCCAACCCGTTCAACTGCGACTGCCGCTTGTCCTGGCTGAGCGTCTGGCTGAGGAACCGTAAGATCGTGACGGGGAACCCTCGCTGCCAGCGGCCCGCCTTCCTCAAAGAGATCCCCCTGCAGGACGTCGCTCTGCCAGACTTCCGCTGCGGAGACGGTGGGATCTACAGTCAAACCAACTCTCATTCAGACACCTTCAACATTTCTCACATTATCACAGTTTATTCGCTATGGCTATAAATGTGACAGAGTTCTCAGATCAGTTGATATTTCACTGGTTTTGTCCATCCTTCTGTTAAACTCTCACACATGAATTACAGTGAAGAAAATAAGTATTTGAACACCCTGCTATTTTGCAAGTTCTCCCACTTAGAAATCATGGAGGGGTCTGAAATTGTCATCGTAGGTGCATGTCCACTGTGAGAGACATAATCAAAAAAAAATAAAAATCCATAAATAACAATGTATGATTTTTTAAACTATTTATTTATAAGATACAGCTGCAAATAAGTATTTGAACACCTGTCTATCAGCTAGAATTCTGACCCTCAAAGACCTGTTAGTCTGCCTTTAAAATGTCCACCTTCACACCATTTATTATCCTAAATTAGATGCACCTGTTTGAGGTCGTTAGCTGCATAAAGACACCTGTCCACCCCATACAATCAGTAAGAATCCAACTACTAACATGGCCAAGACCAAAGAGCTGTCCAAAGACACTAGAGACAAAATTGTACACCTCCACAAGGCTGGAAAGGGCTACGGGGAAATTGCCAAGCAGCTTGGTGAAAAAAGGTCCACTGTTGGAGCAATCATTAGAAAATGGAAGAAGCTAAACATGACTGTCAATCTCCCTCGGACTGGGGCTCCATGCAAGATCTCACCTCGTGGGGTCTCAATGATCCTAAGAAAGGTGAGAAATCAGCCCAGAACTACACGGGAGGAGCTGGTCAATGACCTGAAAAGAGCTGGGACCACCGTTTCCAAGGTTACTGTTGGTAATACACTAAGACGTCATGGTTTGAAATCATGCATGGCATGGAAGGTTCCCCTGCTTAAACCAGCACATGTCAAGGCCCGTCTTAAGTTTGCCAATGACCATTTGGATGATCCAGAGGAGTCATGGGAGAAAGTCATGTGGTCAGATGAGACCAAAATAGAACTTTTTGGTCATAATTCCATTAACCGTGTTTGGATGAAGAAGAATGATGAGTACCATCCCAAGAACACCATCCCTACTGTGAAGCATGGGGGTGGTAGCATCATGTTTTGGGGGTGTTTTTCTGCACATGGGACAGGGCGACTGCACTGTATTAAGGAGAGGATGACCGGGGCCATGTATTGCGAGATTTTGGGGAACAACCTCCTTCCCTCAGTTAGAGCATTGAAGATGGGTCGAGGCTGGGTCTTCCAACATGACAATGACCCGAAGCACACAGCCAGGATAACCAAGGAGTGGCTCTGTAAGAAGCATATCAAGGTTCTGGCGTGGCCTAGCCAGTCTTCAGACCTAAACCCAATAGAGAATCTTTGGAGGGAGCTCAAACTCTGTGTTTCTCAGCGACAGCCCAGAAACCTGACTGATCTAGAGAAGATCTGTGTGGAGGAGTGGGCCAAAATCCCTCCTGCAGTGTGTGCAAACCTGGTGAAAAACTACAGGAAACGTTTGAAGTCTGTAATTGCAAACAAAGGCTACTGTACCAAATATTAACATTGATTTTCTCAGGTGTTCAAATACTTATTTGTAGCTGTATCTTACAAATAAATAGTTAAAAAATCATACATTGTGATTTCTGGATTTTTTTTTTTTTTTTGATTATGTCTCTCACAGTGGACATGCACCTACGATGAGAATTTCAGACTCATCCATGATTTCTAAGTGGGAGAACTTGCAAAATAGCAGGGTGTTCAAATACTTATTTTCTTCACTGTATGTTGAATATCTGTCAGCTGTTAAATTTAACTACACACATCGCTATTATAACGGCGGATTGCTATTATAACGGCGGATTGCTATTATAACGGCGGATCGCTATTATAACGGCGGATCGCTATTATAACGGCGGATTGCTATTATAACGGCGGATTGCTATTATAACGACGGATTGCTATTATAACGGCGGATCGCTATTATAACGGTGGATTGCTATTATAACGGTGGATTGCTATTATAACGGCGGATCGCTATTATAACGGTGGATCGCTATTATAACGGTGGATCGCTATTATAACGGTGGATCGCTATTATAACGGTGGATCGCTATTATAACGGTGGATTGCTGTTATAACGGTGGATTGCTATTATAACGGTGGATTGCTATTATAACGGTGGATTGCTATTATAACGGCATTATAACGATGGATTGCTATTATAACGGCGGATCGCTATTATAACGGCGGATCGCTATTATAACGGCGGATCGCTATTATAACGGCGGATTGCTATTATAACGGCGGATTGCTGTTATAACGGTGGATCGCTATTATAACGGTGGATTGCTGTTATAACGGTGGATTGCTATTATAACGGCGGATTGCTATTATAACGGCATTATAACGATGGATTGCTATTATAACGGCGGATCGCTATTATAACGGCGGATCGCTATTATAACGGCGGATCGCTATTATAACGGCGGATTGCTATTATAACGGCGGATTGCTGTTATAACGGTGGATCGCTATTATAACGGTGGATTGCTGTTATAACGGTGGATTGCTATTATAACGGCGGATTGCTATTATAACGGCGGATTGCTATTATAACGGTGGATTGCTGTTATAACGGTGGATCGCTATTATAACGGTGGATTGCTGTTATAACGGTGGATTGCTATTATAACGGCGGATTGCTATTATAACGGCATTATAACGATGGATTGCTATTATAACGGCGGATCGCTATTATAACGGCGGATCGCTATTATAACGGCGGATCGCTATTATAACGGCGGATTGCTATTATAACGGTGGATTGCTATTATAACGGTGGATTGCTATTATAACGGCGGATCGCTATTAAAACGGTGGATCACTATTATAACGGTTGGTTTGCTATTATAACGGCGGATTGCTATAATAACGGCGGATTGCTATTATAAGGGCGGATTGCTATTATAACGGTGGATTGCTATTATAACGGCGGATCGCTATTATAACGGCGGATCGCTATTATAACGGCGGATCGCTATTATAACGGCGGATTGCTATTATAACGGCGGATCGCTATTATAAGGGCGGATTGCTGGATCGCTATTATAACGGCGGATCGCTATTATAACGGTGGATTGCTATTATAACGGCGGATCGCTATTATAACGGCGGATCGCTATTATAACGGCGGATCGCTATTATAACGGCGGATTGCTATTATAAAGGCGGATTGCTATAATAACGGCGGATTGCTATTATAAGGGCGGATTGCTATTATAACGGTGGATTGCTATTATAACGGCGGATCGCTATTATAACGGCGGATCGCTATTATAACGGCGGATCGCTATTATAACGGTGGATTGCTATTATAACGGCGGATCGCTATTATAACGGCGGATTATTATAACGGCGGATCGCTATTATAACGGCGGATTGCTATTATAACGGTGGATTGCTATTATAACGGTGGATTGCTATTATAACGGCGGATCGCTATTATAACGGTGGATTGCTATTATAACGGCGGATCGCTATTATAACGGTGGATCGCTATTATAACGGTGGATTGCTATTATATCGGTGGATTGCTATTATAACGGCGGATCGCTATTATAACGGCGGATTATTATAACGGTGGATCACTATTATAACGGCGGATCGCTATTATAACGGCGGATCGCTATTATAACGGCGGATCGCTATTATAACGGTGGATTGCTATTATAACGGCGGATTGCTATTATAACGGTGGATCGCTATTATAACGGCGGATCGCTATTATAACGGTGGATTGCTATTATAACGGCGGATCGCTATTATAGCGGTGGATTGCTATTATAACGGCGGATTGCTATTATAACGGCGGATTGCTATTATAACGGCGGATCGCTATTATAACGGCGGATCGCTATTATAACGGCGGATTATTATAACGGTGGATTGCTATTATAACGGCGGATTGCTATTATAACGGCGGATTGCTATTATAACGGCGGATTGCTATTATAACGGCAGATTGCTGTTATAACGGGCGGATTGCTATTATAACGGCGGATTGCTATTATAACGGCGGATCGCTATTATAACGGCAGATTGCTGTTATAACGGGCGGATTGCTATTATAACGGCGGATTGCTATTATAACGGCGGATTGCTATTATAACGGTGGATTGCTATTATAACGGCAGATTGCTGTTATAACGGGCGGATTGCTATTATAACGGCGGATTGCTATTATAACGGCGGATTGCTGTTATAACGGGCGGATTGCTATTATAACGGCAGATTATAACTTCGGTGCAGAATAGCAATGATACATGCGCCACTGTACAAAGTCAATTGCGCTGGTGACAGATAGGCCCTCAGTGCTGCACCCACTAGGGAAAAAATATCCAAAATGGTATCTGGTGTCTGAATAATTTTTGGTTTGACTGTAATTCAGCCAGCTGATGTGTGTGTGCCCAGTGTTGTGCGAGTGCTAACGCTGGTGTGTCCCTCAGATCACGAGGAGGCGAGCTGCTCCCCGCCGGCCCGCTGTCCCAGCGAGTGCTCCTGTCTGGAGACGGTGGTGCGCTGCAGCAACAAACACCTGCACCTCTTACCCAAAGGCATTCCTCGCAACGTCACCGAGCTGTGAGTCTCAACCAGCACAACTATTACACCGCACTGTAAAAACATATTGTTGGCTTAACTTAAAAAAGTAAGTTACCTGGTTGCCTTAACTTTTAGTTCATTGAAATACAAAATTGGGTTAATACAATAAAGTAGATTGGTTTAATAAATAGAAACTCAAAATATCTGAGTCACATTAATTATCTAAGTTGAATTGACAAAAGATAAAAAGTTGTGATGATAAAATATGAAAATATTTTTTACAGTGTGTGTCCTGATCAGGGTTTGAAATTCACTTTTTCACACACCGGCCATTCAGAACTTCTACTAGCCAAAAAAAAGTTTTCACACAGTTCCAGTTATTCTGCCAAACATTTCTTGGTGACACATAACAATATGGTTCCATTACCTACATTAATTACCATGAGCTAAAAAGTAATTTTCAAGCATGTTTTATTAATCTGGCTTAATGTTAATTTCAACATTTAGTAATACATTATTAATATCAAAAGTTAATATTATTGAATGGACCAGAGCTGACATGAACTAACAATGCACAAAATAGCATTACCTGAGCGTGACCTTGTTTGAGTGTTGTGTGTGAGTGTAATGTGTGTGAGTGTAATGTGTGTGAGTGTAATGAGTGTGTTTAGAGCGACACATCAGATGCCTGTCATCCCTCAGAGCGTGAAAACCTGTCATTTACTCTCTCTCACTGAGTAGAGCCGGTCCAGGTGTTGCTCTCAGACCGTCATTACACCCCTACCTCCAGCTGCTGAGACACACACACACACACACACACACACACACACGCGCACACACACACACACACACACACACACACACACACGCAGACACGCACGCACGCACGCACACGCACGCACACATGCACAAGCTCTATACACTGAAAAATATTTATGCTAAATTTAAGATTTATATATTGAAATTGCATATAAAATTTCCAGTCATTTGGATTACACAGTTGCTAATATACACACAGACGCGCTGCTGTGAGGCTGTCAGATCTGCTGCTGCATTAATACACACACATGAACCGCGCATATATTTCTTAAAGGGGTCATGACATGGTTTTTTGTTTTGTTTTATTATGTTCCCTTAGGTGCAATTATAGTATTACTATAGTTTTTTGTACAAATTTTTTTTTTAAATGTAGTGATTTATGACATTTTCCCACCCTGTTTGTCACCTCTGATTCAAACAGTCTGTTTTGGGGTGTTTCCCCTTTAAGACTTCAGTGTTAACACCCACTGTTATGATTGGCTAACGTCAGTGCTGCTTATGCATAAATTATTAACGTTAATCATTTTGTATCACATGTAGACTACACAATGCTCCACCACGTGAAACTTCGGTCTTCCAATCTTTTACCATCGTGTCAATTCTCAATTGATTTTGATTCATATACGCGAGGGAGAGAGAGAGAGAGCAAGACAGTTTGAAGGCGCGCGCGCGGCCGGGGCTCTCTCTCTCTCTCTCTCTGCTCGTTCTTTCAGTAACATGCCCTGTCACACTCATCTACATCACTCACCGTTCAAATAAGGCTTTGGCGCGCTGCATATGCTGCAAATAAACTGCATCCGACTGCTTTCCCTGACGTCTGGATCGTTCGGCAGCGTTTTCAAACATGTTGTATCTTGTAAACAGACCCACTCGATGCTTGACAACGCATGCGATGATGCGAAATGAGGCGTAGTTGTCCTGCGCTGGAGGCGGTCATATGCAGACGACTGGTACATCACTTCTAACCGTGACGTCACTTCAAACCATGGATCTAGAACGAGCTGTATTTAGAGCTTGATTAAATAAATGCTTCGTTTATAATGGGGAGGACGTCTTAAGCTATGAAACTTGCAGGAAGTTTTAATAGTACATAGATCTCTTATATACCAAAAGATCAAGGCAAATTTGGTTTCTCATGTCATGACCCCTTTAAATATATACATGTATGTGTGTATTTATATATACATTTAATTATACACAGTACACACATATATTATGTAAACACAAACTTTTGTTGCAATTAATTGTGATTAATCATTGCCCAGCACTTAAAAAATATTCAGTAGTGAGTTAGAGTGTGTGAGAAACAGATGTAAGTGTTGTTTGACTGTAATTCTGCAGATACCTGGACGGAAACCAGTTCAGCGCAGTGCCGAAAGAGCTGTCCAACTACAAACACCTGCAGCTAGTGTATGTCTCTCTCTCTCTCTCTCTCTCTCTCTCTCTCTCTCACTCTCTCTCTCTCTCTCTCACTCTCTCTCTCTCTCACTCTCTCTCTCTCTCTCTCTCACTCTCTCTCTCACTCTCTCTCTCTCTCACTCTCTCTCTCTCTCTCTCTCACTCTCTCTCTCATTATAAGATTATGATATAATATAAGCTGCCACTGATCAGCTGGTTTGATGATGTTTCGTTTCAGAGACCTGAGTAACAACAAAATCAGTTCCTTGAGCAACTCTTCGTTCTCCAACATGAGTCAGCTCACTACCCTGTAGGTCACACACTCATTAATGCCGTGCTGAACCTCAGCTGTGAGAGTCTCATCTCATTGGAGGATCTGTGTGCTTTTGTCCTGCAGGATCCTGAGCTATAACGCCCTCCGCTGCATCCCGCCGCTGGCCTTCGGGGGTCTACGGTCCCTGCGCCTGCTGTACGTATCTCTCCATCACTGACACTGAACACACGTCACTTCACCGTCTCCAGCTCTCTCGCTGTCAGTCGGGCTACCACTCAACTAAGCTGAGTTTGAGCTGAATATCAACACTATTGTCTTCTGTTTTATAGCTGAATCAAATTTATGATCACTTGTAACATTTACAGTGTTATTGAACTAAACTGAATTAACATTGAACTAAACTAGTCAACATCAAACTGATCTGAATCAACATCAAACTGATCTGAATCAACATCAAACTGATCTGAATCAACATTGAACTGAATTAAATAAACACTGAAGTGACTCAAAGTAAATAATAACACTTCTCTTCTGTTTTGTAGTTGAATATTTTTTTTTCAAAACTGTTACATTTTGTAACATTTTGAATTGAATAAAATTTTAACTAAATTGAATCAACACTGAAGTGACTCAAAGTAAATAACGACACTTATCTTCTGTTTTGCAGTTGAATAATTTTTTTCAAAACTGATACATTTTGTAACATTAACACTGTTATTGAACTGAATCAACATAGAACTGAATTGAAACAACCGTTTTTTACAGCGAAGAGCACAAGTGTGACTACTTTTTTTAAACCTGTTCGAATCATGTCCACTCACTTTTTTTGTGTTAACACAAAGAAAGCCAAACCCTTTACCAAGTCTCGTACCATTGCAATGAAGTAAAAAATAAAAAATTTAAAAAACGTGAAAACATGAAAGAGGCCCGACATGACCACGCCAAGCGACGTGTGGTGAACAACTGAATCAGAATCAGTATGTTAATCATATGTGCTGTGATTGGCCGAGATGACAGAGAGGCGTGTCCTCTGCTTTACAGCGTCTCATAAAACGGAACCGAATCGTCCCCGCCGCTCCGTCATTAGAGTTCGGCAATTCCTCACGCGCTTCACGGACAGACCGACCAAGCCTGCCGCTGCAGCAGGACTCGCTGACCTACAGAAGGACCGCTTCATTTCTATAGCAGCCTCACAGAATTAAACCAGAGTCCAGAGAAGCTTGTTCTTCATGTCTGATAACACTGTAAAAAATGATCATGATTTTAACAGTAAAAGACTGTAAAAATGCTACGGTGAAAAACTGTTAAAGATCCAAAGATTTTTTGGATCTTTTTTTTTGTGGATTTAAAGATGTAAAAGATTTTTTTTACTGTAAATTTAAGTTAAGTCTGTAAAACTTGAAATTTTGCTAAAAACAATTTTACGGTAAATTTCTGGGAATCACAGCTGCTGTTTTTTTTTACCGTAATTTTTTTTTTACTGTGTGTCTGATGTTTTCTAGCATGTTTCTCTCTCGTGTGGTTCTCAGGTCTCTGCATGGGAATGACATCTCAGAGCTTCCTGATGGGATCTTCACCGACGCTGCGTCACTGTCACACCTGTGAGTAAAGAGACACACACACTGCACACACACTGCTTCACTGCCGCACACACACTGCACACACACTGCACACACACTGCTTCACTGCCGCACACACACTGCACACACACTGCACACACACTGCTTCACTGCCGCACACACACTGCACACACACTGCACACACACTGCTTCACTGCCGCACACACACTGCACACACACTGCACACACACTGCTTCACTGCCGCACACACACTGCACACACACTGCACACACACTGCTTCACTGCCGCACACACACTGCACACACACTGCACACACACTGCTTCACTACTGCACACACACTGCTTCACTGCCGCACACACACTGCACACACACTGCTTCACTGCCGCACACACACTGCACACACACTGCTTCACTGCAGCACACACACTGCTTCACTACTGCACACACACTGCACACACACTGCACACACACTGCTTCACTACTGCACACACACTGCACACACACACTGCTTCACTGCCGCACACACACTGCTTCACTGCTGCACACACACTGCACACACACTGCTGCACACACACTGCTTCACTGCTGCACACACACTGCACACACACTGCTTCACTGCTGCACACACACTGCACACACACACTGCTTCACTGCTGCACACACACTGCACACACACTGCTTCACTGCTGCGCACACACTGCTTCACTGTCGCGCACACACTGCTTCACTGTCGCGCACACACTGCACACACACTGCTGCACACACACTGCTTCACTGCTGCACACACACTGCACACACACTGCACACACACTGCACACACACTGCTTCACTGCTGCACACACACTGCACACACACTGCTTCACTGCTGCACACACACTGCTGCACTGTCGCGCACACACTGCTTCACTGTCGCACACACACTGCACACACACTGCTTCACTGTCGCGCACACACTGCTTCACTGTCGCACACACACTGCACACACACTGCTTCACTGCCGCACACACACTGCTTCACTGCTGCACACACACTGCTGCACACACACTGCTGCACACACACTGCTGCACACACACTGCTTCACTGCACACGTCTCGGACACACACACGTCTCGGACACACACGACTCGGACACACATGTCTCAGACACACACACGTCTCGGACTAGAGTGCGGATCGGGCCGAATTTTTCTGTCCGAGCCCGGCCCGCGTCCGACAGAGGAGTAACCGAGCCCGACCCGAGCCCGACAGGCATAAAGATATTTATGTCCCAGCCCGACCCGAGACCGACAGTTAAAATCCCATTTTTTTCTCATACTAATGACACATGTACGTTTGTTTGTGTGGAAAGCCCGCTTTTTATTAAGCAAATGTAGGAAGGCATTCGGAAATGTCAACAGGACGAGCACATCAGCGCGTACGCAGAAACAAGCGCACTTAACACAGGCGCGCATGCACGTCTTTCGTTGTCACGGCTACATAAACAAATTTCCGCACACAGGAAGACAGATGTTATGGTAATATTTTACAGGTATTTTAATCACAAAAACGAACGTTTGCATCAAGTGAAAGCATCAGGCACATTTGCTACCTACATAAGCTGTTTTAAATAAAAAATGTTCAATGCCTTATCGCGCTGATGTGACCGAGCCCGACCCGAACCCGAACATAATTTCTAAATATCTGTCCGAACCCGGCCCGGCCCGTCGGGTACCGGCGGGTCCCGTCGGGCTCGGGTCGGGTATCCATCCTCTATCTCGGACACACACGACTCGGACACACACACGTCTCGGACACACACGTCTCGGACACACACGTCTCAGACACACACGTCTCGGACACACACAACTCGAACACACACGTCTCGGACACACACACGTCTCGGACACACGTCTCACACACGTCTCGGACACAGACAACTCGAACACACACGTCTCGGACACACACACGTCTCGGACACACACGACTCGGACACACACGTCTCAGACACACACACGTCTCGGACACACACGACTCGGACACACACGACTCGGACACACACGTCTCAGACACACACACGTCTCGGACACACACGACTCGGACACACACACGTCTCGGACACACACGTCTCGGACACACACAACTCGGACACACACGTCTCGGACACACACACGTCTCGGACACACGTCTCGGACACACACACGTCTCACACACGTCTCCTGAACACTGGCGCTGGGGGAATTCTGATTTTGCAGCGGTGAATAGCTTAGCTAGTCTAATGTGTAATGAGATTAAACTAAAACATTGATAACATTTCTGTTGCTTGAAATAAAATTAACTGTTACTGAAATAACATACAGAAATATAAAATATAGTTCACCACATCAAACCTGTACTAAAATCCATTTATCTTTGGATCACAAATTAAAGATATTTTTGTATATTATATTTTGTCACGATGTTGATGACAGAATTTTGATTTTGTATTTTATTTTTGTGTGAACAGTCCCTTTAAATCTGTAACGCATTCTCTGGGGACATTGTTCTTTATTTAGAGGAGTTGAATAGAATTGAAACTCTTTGTTTGGAGATTGCTGCAGTTTATAGTTCTGCCCTGCAGCGCCATCTAGCAGTGATGATGTGGCATTACACCCTCCAGGAAACTGACATTCAGACATGTATCTTTCCATGAAGACATATTGGGGTTTATTAAAGATGTAATATTCCAGCCAGCCTGATTGACCAGTTACCAAAGCATGTGGATATTATCTATACAAATAAGATTTTCTTATCAAAGTATAAAGAAACAGAACTTCAACACAGAAGACGCCAGTCCCTCCTCATTAGATTGACTCTCTGATTGCTGGAATTTTCTGAACAGCATCGTGGGTAATGTAGTTTTCACCACAAATTCTGCTGTTAAACATGATTATTTAAAAGAACACAAGCTAGAATCATGCGGATTGGCCCCTTCACCAGAAGCAGATTCCCGCTGTCTTTACAGGGTCATACGCTGTAGTTACAAATCTGTTTCCCTATGAAGAAAATAAAGAGTTTTACTCTCGACACACACTGTTAGATCGGAGTCAGTGCATGTTCATGCAGATGCTGTAAAAGGCGGCTGACGCGTAATCAATAAACATGACGAGCACAACGACAGGAGGGGCGGTGCTCATTATACTGTAATGACACACACAGATTTTGTTCAAATACACACTTTCAAAAGCATCTCATTCTGCACTGGGTTGCTGCTGGTTTGACTGGAGCATGTGTGTGTGTGTTGTGTGTGTGTGTGTGTGTGTGTGTTTGTGTTTGTGTGTGTGTGTGAGTGTGTGTGTGTGTGTGTGTGTGTGTGTGATGTGTGGTGTGTGTGTGTGTGTGGTGTGTGTGTGTGTGTGAGTGTGTGTGGTGTGTGTGTGTGTGTGTGTGATGTGTGGTGTGTGTGTGTGTGATGTGTGGTGTGTGTGTGTGGTGTGTGTGTGGTGTGTGTGTGTGTGTGATGTGTGGTGTGTGTGTGGTGTGTGTGTGTGTGTGGTGTGTGTGTGTGTGTGATGTGTGGTGTGTGTGTGGTGTGTGTGTGTGTGTGGTGTGTGTGTGTGTGATGTGTGGTGTGTGTGTGGTGTGTGTGTGTGTGTGGTGTGTGTGTGTGTGATGTGTGGTGTGTGTGTGGTGTGTGTGTGTGTGTGGTGTGTGTGTGATGTGTGGTGTGTGTGTGTGTGTGTGTGTGTGTGTGTTCTCAGGGCCATCGGGGCGAACCCAGAATATACAGTTTGTACCGTCTAAAAACCATTACGCCTATGGAGAGTCCCCACAAAGATAGTGAACCAGACATGTGTGTGTGTGTGTGTGTGTGTGTGTGTGTGTGTGTGTGTGTGTGGTGTGTGTGTGTGTGTGTGTGTGTGTGGTGTGTGTGTTCTCAGGGCCATCGGGGCGAACCCAGAATATACAGTTTGTACAGTATAAAAACCATTACGCCTATGGAGAGTCCCCACAAAGATAGTGAACCAGACATGTGTGTGTGTGTGTGTGTGTGTGTGTGTGTGTGTGTGTGTGTGTGTGTGTGTGTGTGTGTGGTGTGTGTGTTCTCAGGGCCATCGGGGCGAACCCCCTGTACTGCGACTGCCGCCTGCGCTGGCTCTCCGACTGGGTGAAGACCGGATACAAGGAGCCTGGGATCGCGCGCTGTGTCGGGCCGCACGGCATGATGGGAAAACTGCTGCTCACCACGCCGGCCAAGAGGTTCGAGTGCCAAGGTGAGGGGAGTGAAGGGTTCGTCGAGAGCGGTGATAGTCCCTGTCATTGAGATACTATGATTTTTATATATATTTTTTATAGGCGGATATGTATGTTCACAAAATTTTAGTAGCGCGACTCGACGCTTCAGGTTACGGTCAAGTGTGAGATAAGATGTAAGTAGCTAACAGCGTACAAAAAAAAGAAGCTCAAATGTAAATTCACAGATGATTTACAGAGAAAATTCCTGTGTTTTGGTTTCGGTCGGGATCCGTGTAAAGCAGAATGACCTGTAAAGCTGGCACACGTCAGTGTCCAATCACGGTGCGAGCGCCCAGAAGCCCACATGAGGAAAGCAGAGGCTACAAGAGAACATCAGGAGGATGGAAATAGTTTTTTACTCAAATAGTGTAGTAGATTTTTTTTTTATTTTAACCTATGGCCATGAAAAGAAATAGTGTCATGTAAAAGGTGTTAAAAGCTAAACTATTTTTATTTATTTATATTATTCTATTGTTGCGGGCCAAACGTTGAATGGAAAGGATATATTTATGTATTAAAGTACAATAGTTGTAAGGTTGTGAATTCATTTGTCAAGTATTTTTTGATGCATTCAGATGAGATGGATCTCAAGGAAAGAGGGAGATTATTCCAATCGCAAGTAGCTTTATAATGACAAGCTTTACGTCCAGCAGCTGAAAAGATTCCTGGTACAGTAAAGACGAGATGTTTTTTAACTCTATGTGGATACATAGAACTACAAGGAACCAAGAGTTCTTTCAGATGTGGAGGACAATCGAAGTAGGCCCATTTGAAAATACACATTGGAAGTTTCTTCTTGAATTAAGCTGAAGCCAATTTAGTGATGCATACATTATACAATGATGAGTTTTAATAGGACACCTCAGAACAAGTCTACAAATGTCTTTGAAATGTGTATGCCGGTGTTGTTGATCTGTGCGGGGCTTGTTGTGTCTGTGCGCAGGTGAAGTGGACACTGCGATCCTAGCCAAGTGTGACCCGTGCATGTCTAGCCCGTGTCTGAACCGCGGCAGCTGCGAGGCGGACCCCACGGACGGACACCGCTGCATCTGTCCTGAGGGGTTCAAGGTGAGCGCGCACACACGGGACCAACGGGAACGCTGACAGGCGGACGTGGAACGCTCACGCATTTCCTTTCACGTGCAGGGCCAGAACTGTGAGACGGTGGTCAACGCCTGTGTCAGTGAGCCCTGTGAGAACGGAGGAACGTGCCACTCGTCCGGAGAAGAGGACGGAGGCTATAGGTCAACTATCCACACCACATTCACTTATCGGTTAAAAACATGTGGATTAGATGGAAGCATGCAACAAAATATTATTTCATATTTTCATTTTAAAACAATTGTGTCCGTACAGCACTGCATTACAGCTAAATTAATTGTTCTGAAAATTATATCACAGTATAAAAATTTTATTGTCCGAACAGTGGTGTTCAATTCCAGTTTTTTCAGAGAATCGACTCTGACTCAATTTAATCAATTCCTCGACTTCATCAACCGTTGATTTTATATCAAAACAGGGTCAGGAGTTTAATTGAATTGAAGACACACCATGTGTAAGTTCATAAGAGAGTATTTTCTCTTGAACCAAAGACAGTCTCAAAAACACGGTGTGAAATCGCTGGTGTTTCTGACGTCACAAACGACCTTGTAACCAATCAGATCAACGTGTGATCGTCAACCAGTGGATCTCTGAGTGAGTGGAGGCGGGGCTAATTTGCATATTCATAAAACCGCACATACTAAATGAGGCAAGGGTGTCGAGTTACATTCAAGATATTTTAAGCCATGAAGACACTTTTTTCATGGAAAAGAACGCTTAAATATGTTATTTTAGTGATCAAAGATGAGTTTTAAGAGATAAAATGATTGAATACAGGGGGACTTTTAAATTTTAGCCTTTTAGTGTGACTTTCCAAATTAGTCTTGAAATGATGAGTAACCCATGTTTAGTCAGTTGGGTAACACTTTATTTTGATAATCCACCTTAGACATTCTACTTATAAATAACTAACTCTCATTAGAGTATTAGTAGACTGTCTGCTTTATATCTGATAACTCTTTATTTTGATGCTGCAAACAGACTTTCTACTGACTATAAGTACCTTCGCAACTACATGTCAACTTATTATAATGTATAATATTATAATTATAATATTATAATGTCAATTTATTCAACTAACTCGAACCCTAAACCAAATTAGTATTTATAGCATTAATATAACATCAATGAAATGACAAAGCCGGCATGGAGGTATTTATAATTACAATCATATAGTAAGTGAATTTCCAACAGCGTCAGCAACAGCGAGAGTCTTCAGAGTCGAGGAATTGACTCTTTTTCACCTCTCCTAAAATAAGCTGCAAAAACATACTGTGATGTGATGTCCTATATTTGATATTTTGGGTGAAATATGACGAGGACTTCTTTAATGAAATAATTCCCACAGTGCTTAGAAAGCTTGATCCCCATTTAAGCAATGCATTTGTGTCTTCTCAGCTGTTCATGTGCCGCAGGCTTTGAAGGTCCCGTGTGTGACACTGACACTGACGAGTGTAAAGACAACGACTGTCAGAACGGAGCGACCTGCATAGACGGGATCAACAATTACACATGTTTATGTGCCCCTTTTTACACAGGTACATGTTAAGGCCCCAATATACTCACAATATAATACAATATACTGCGAAGGGGCAAAAAGAAAGTTTAAAATACCTTTGCTGCGACAAACTGTTAGAAAACATCCTGACTCCGCCCACATTTCTGTTCACAAACATCCTGACTCCGCCCCATAATTCTGTAGGCGAACATCCTGACTCCGCCCACATATCTGTTCACAAACATCCTGACTCCGCCCCATAATTCTGTAGGCGAACATCCTGACTCCGCCCCATAATTCTGTAGGCGAACATCCTGACTCCGCCCACATTTCTGTTCACAAACATCCTGACTCCGCCCACAATTCTGTAGGCGAACATCCTGACTCCGCCCACATTTCTGTTCACAAACATCCTGACTCCGCCCATAATTCTGTAGGCGAACATCCTGACTCCGCCCACATTTCTGTTCACAAACATCCTGACTCCGCCCACAATTCTGTTCACAAACATCCTGACTCCGCCCATAATTCTGTTCACAAACATCCTGACTCCGCCCACAATTCTGTTCACAAACATCCTGACTCCGCCCACAATTCTGTTCACAAATATCCTGACTCCGCCCACATATCTGTTCACAAACATCATGACTCCGCCCATAATTCTGTTCACAAACATCCTGACTCCGCCCACAATTCTGTTCACAAACATCCTGACTCCGCCCACATATCTGTTCACAAACATCATGACTCCGCCGACATATCTGTTCACAAACATCATGACTCCGCCCACAATTCTGTTCACAAACATCCTGACTCCGCCCACATATCTGTTCACAAACATCCTGACTCCGCCCATAATTCTGTTCACAAACATCCTGACTCCGCCCACATTTCTGTTAGGGAACATCCTGACTCCACCCACATTTAGATCAATATGTAAATATGAGCTGCTCTTTCCTCTCGATAACAGAATAAACACACAATAGCGATTAGAAAACAGACGTTCAGAAAGCATCTGATCATAGTGATGTGGAGATGTTTGCTCCAGCTCTGAGATTCAGATCTACAGCACTTTATACAATAGATTGATTTAAAGCATCACCTTTACAGTATTAAACATGACCAACAGTGTCAGTGTCTCTTTCAGTCAGAAGTACAGCTTCAGTTTCTACTATAAAGCGGCTCTCCAGTGTGTTCGTGTTTTTACTCGCGTCTGAACAGAAGAAATGAAGATTTACAGCTCAAAGAAGGCGGAGCCTCAGAGCCACACCCACCGATTACATCATCACCACACTGACCAATGGGAGTTTAACCAGCCGGAGAGAACTTTACTGGAAAGTTCACTTTGGCAAATTGTTTCGAATTTCATTTTGGCCTGATTTTGTTCGAAATGAGGTCTCACTGGTCCTTTTTTTCAATTTATCTTGAAGTATATTGGGGCCTTTAGTGTTACTGTCTGAACGTATACATTTGTGTTTTCTTTAAATCAAAGAATTTTCCAGTCTTTTGTCTTAAACTCTTGTAAGCAAATTGTTATATCACCAAACTTACAGATGCGTGTGTATTTGTGTGTGTGTGTGTGTGTGTGTAGGGGAGATGTGTGAGGATATGGAGGATATGTGCGCTTCGACTCGCAGTCCCTGCCAGCACCAGTCGACCTGCTTCATCACAGTCACTGGCCCAAAGTAACCACATCTCTTTCAGCCTATAGATGAGGAACAGCCTTTTCATTAAAGAGGATCTATTCTGCTTTTCTCCATGTTCATCTCTCCTCAGTGTGTAATGTTGTGTTTGAGCATGAAAAAGCTCCAGTTCTTCTCTATATCAGTGTCACTGAGTTTCTTCCGGGAACGAACACGTCACAATATTCCCCATTACAATAATTCATATGCAGAATAAAGGGGCGGGGCCTGGGTGAGTTAGTAGTGTGTTAAACTGGCGGTTATGGTAAGGGGCGGGACATTTCCCAAACACACTCGAAGCGCTCGACCAATCAGAGCACACTGATCCAGCCGACCAATCAGAAAATAATCAACGTTTAGTAATGCCCAGAAACACCATCAAGACTTTGGAAATAGGTCCTCTTTAACTAAAAAAATCTAATCTTTTCAAAGAGCTCCATGATGTTTGTGTACAGGGGTTTGATTAGCATGTGCACGTGTGTTTGATTCAGGTGTATATGTGCTCCTGGTTATGTGGGTGACGACTGCAGTGTGAACTATGACGACTGTAAGGACCACAGGTGCCAGAATGGGGCGCAGTGTGTGGACGAGGTCAACGGATACTCCTGCGTCTGTCCGAAGGGCTTCAGGTCAGTTATACTCCATTACCTGGACATCTGTGGAATTACCCCCCCGTCACCACCGACCCGGAGAGACACTTCATCTTTTGAAAGACATTAGAAACTAATGTCAGTGTTATGTTTGCAAAAAAAAAAGCTTTTTTTTTGTTCTAGAGGGACTTTATCTGACTCGATAAGTGGAGAAGTTGAGGGTGTGTAATGGTGTGTGTTGACGTGGATCTGTGTGCTGAAGTGCCCCACATTACTCATGGGATAAATTGCTTTTGTTATGACCTAGACAGCAACATAGTGTCGGCCCAGATCCGGCCCACATACGTGTGGAATCCACATAATCCAGATGTGGGCCGACACTATGTTGTTCCCTCAGTTGAGTGTTTCAAAAAAGCTTTCTCCAACTCTTTCACCGTTATTAGAGTTAAGAAGTCTACTGTGGAACTCATTTTACAGTCTGTGATCTCCTGCTAGATGATTTATTACTAGTCATCCAGAAAGCTGAGGTGATTTGCTTAAAGGTGCAATGTGTAATATTTAGCAGCATCTAGTGGTGAGGTTGTGAATTGCACCCAACAGAAGTTACGGTGGCCGACAGGAAGTGATGACGTCGTCTGAGACAACAGAGTAGCCAGTTAAGCACTGAGGTTTCTTTACAAAGATAAATTAAGAAATAAGGTTTACTTATTATTCAGTAAAGCAATGTTATTGTGAATATTATTGTGACTTGTTTTCTCTGACTTTAGCAGCTTCTTTACACGAAGAACAACACAGTGAGGAAACGCGTTTGTCCGTTCAGGGCCACCGTAGAAACATGTGGATGTAAGGAGACCCGCGGTGTGTGTGTGTGTAGAGAGAAATGCTCATTCTAAGCTAATAAAAACATAACGGTTCATTATGTAAGGTCTTTATACTCCACTGAAAACATAGTCATGTATATGATGCGTAAAGCCCTGGCTGTTGTTGGGCTGTCCTGGTGTTCACTGAGGAGTTTTGTTGGGAGAATGGATTCCACTTATGCATTTCATCTGGTCCTTATAGAGGATCTGCATTGACGTCACTTTCCCCCCGGAACAGCCGGACTGTCAGAAGAGCTGCTGCGTGACTGGATTTAATAGGGGGAACTAAAGGTTTTTAAACTAAAGGTTTGACTTGATATAGTGTTCCTTACAACTGACCAGAGACCAGTGATCATGATATCGACATGCAGCAGAAATCGTCTTTCCTGACGTTTATATGAGCCTGATTACTACGCCGGGGAAAAACATAAAGCAAATTTGCCTGTGAACGCTTTATATAAATACAATATAGGTCTAAATCCATGTGATCATTTATTTCAGTGTTATATATATCATCATATCGTCCAGCCCTAAACACAATTTGCTTCTGTTCTGTAGCTTTCAGCAGTCTGTAAAAATACACCTCAGATTTCTTGTCAAAGCTAGTTGTTCAATCTCAGAGCTCTTTTTCCCGTTTCAGATGTGTTTTGTGTGTTTTTCACGGCATTCACGCTGAAAATAAATGCTGCCACTCAGTGTGTGTAACCGCAGTCACTCCGGCCGACGGTGACGTCACACGCATCACCTCTATATAGTGCTGGGCGGTATACCGGTTCATACCGAAAACCGGTGTATATTTTCGTTGTGATGTTAATTTTTAATATACCGCCATACCGATGTATTTAATTACACAACGTTCGGAACGAATGTTACGCTGTGCCGCGCGACACTGTTTCAGGCGGACCCTTTACAGTGTTGCACTTCTAAACAGTGACTGAGGCGAGGGTAAAGTACCAAGAGGCGATGTTGGAAAATAACAATGTCTTTTTTGTTAACAAAATGCTTTTTAAAATTCGCTATTACTTCAATGCAAGTGAACAAGCGTGCCGTTATTTGTTGTTTCGTGACGTGTGTGTTCAAGTAAGCCAGAAATGCGCAGATTCTGCACAATAATCTGTATTTAATATATCAAGAGGACTCACGAGTCACACGAACTTCCCCAGCAAAGTGAGTAAACATAGAAACACGCCACATTGGCTCGTGATTTGACAGCGTTTCCCGCCAAAGTTAATTTTTACCCGCATTTGTCAGGTTAGCGGATGTAAATTTCAATCCCTGAATGTTGCACTCCTGTTTGTCATTGTGCACGAAACTTCACGCCAATAAATCATCCGAAATATTGCTGACTCGTGCGTCTCAAGCGCCTCTTTACGCTCGTCCTAACGCCTGTTAGGTGTCCGTGGATTTGCCTGTATTTGGTGTTGAAAATGGAAACGTCTTTAGACATGGACAATCGATTTTACAATCGATTCAATGAACACTTGTGTCTCAAAAATCGAACAGGATTTTTTCACAAAAGTGACAGCCCTAATCATGACTGGCTCTTATTTGTAAAAAACAGCATAATTTTCTAGGGCCATGCAAACCTGTATTACTAGTGTGGAATTATTCAACAATATTCACTAATGACAGTAAAATAGACCATCCTAAGTCAATTTACTGCAGTAATTCCTCTCTCAACCAGTAGAAAATGCTTTGAACACCTGATTATGCATGAAAAATGAAGAAAAAAAACGTCATAAACCGGAAAACCGGCATAATTAAAAAAAAAGACGTGATACATTTTTGGTCAAACCGCCCAGCACTACCTCTATACAACTTGTGCTAGAGGTGTGTCCGCATTCTCGGCAACAAGTCAAGCTTGTTCTCAGTTGGTGTTGGACTCCACCAAGGCTGGCCTTTGTCACCTGTGCTGTTTGGGAAATTTACGGACAGGATCTCAAGGCGCAGCCGAGGAGTGGAGTGGCCTCAGGGTGGCATTTGCTAACCGTGACCTTCAATGCAGTTTGTGTCCAAGTGTGAAGCCATTGGGATGAGAGTCTAGACCTCCATATCTGAGGCCATGGTATCATATCATTCCACCTGGTATTAAGATGTGTTTTGGTTGATCGGATCACAAGTGGATGACGCTCAATACAGGTGGAAACGGGGTATAAAACATTTTGAGCTTGTCCACTTTCCACCACTTGCAGCGGTAGTGGAAAACACATTCGACTGGATTGCTTTCTTAGTGTAATCGCTCATGTGGTCGAATGTGTTCAGTAAAGATGCCTACTCTCCACCTACTGAACTAATGCGTATTCATTGCGGGACCTGTTATTGGGAAGTGCGCTTGTCAGACGGGATTTAAGCTATGTTTACACGGAAACGATCAGAAGAGAAAACGCAAAAGTGGGGTTGCGTCATCACTTTTTATTCTGCGTTTAGACGAGCGTTATGGGGGGAAATCTGTGTGCAATATGGTGACGCAAAAGTGTGTGAAATTGGATGTAGTGTGCACTCCAGGCGCTAGGTGGCGATGTGAAGCACTGCCACACAACAACACCAATATATCTGAGAATATTTCGTACAACTGCAGAAAAGACTCTTGTGTGTTTATCAGCGCTGCGAGGGCACCTTGGGGGTCCGACATATGGAAATAAACGCGTACGCGATGAGAGCCGCCGTGAGCAGATTTGCGTTTTTACCGGTTTTTACCCTTTAGACGGGAACGCGACGGTGGAGCGTTTTTAAGATTTCCACTCTGGAGGGTGGTTTAACTTTTTTGCGTTTTTAAGCCCCAAAAACACTGTTGCCGTGTAAACGAAAGGCACATCTGATAAAATATTTTTACGTTTTCACCCGCGAGCGTTCTCGTGTAAACAGGGCCTTAAACTTGACGGAAGCAAAGGGAGACCGGGACAGAAGCGGTCGAAAGTGGACAACCGAGATGGATTAAAGTGCCAGGTGTAGACAGATATGTGTGATCCCATCGACCAAAACGCATCTTAATACCAGGTGGAAACAGGGCCTCAGTCAGAAAGAGGGAGGTTGTCCTCTTTGCGTAAGAAGTGCAAGTCCTTCTCCAAGTGCAGGAGTTTACGAACATACCCGGGGTCTTGTTCACGAGTAAGGGTATTGGGTGAGGCTGGTGGGTGGATGAGGGCATTGGTAGCAGTAATGAGCTGACTGCTCCAGGCTGTAATGGTGAAGGCCCAGACAGCAACATAAGGGGCTTTCTCACCGGAGGAACCTTTTCATAGTTCCTAGAACAATTGGCGGAAGTACCCAGATTTGGGCGAAACTAACTCTACAAACATAGAAAATAATGATGGATGGGCCTCTTATCCTTCACGCTCCGGAGAAAATCCAACGCAACTTTGAGGGCACCAAGAGAAACATGATTAAGTATTTCTGCTCAGTTAGCAACACTGGACATCAACACATGGCAAACACTAATATATACTGTCTACTTTCTATGTAGAACAGTTCTATCTAATAACGTATTAGCCAGGAGTGTTAGACAGATCGTAAACTAGTGAACACGGAGAATGCGAGCGCTGTGAGTTCTGGCCCTGGCGTTCTCAGTGCCGGCAAAATAAAGGTCACAACAACAAGAGCGGTTTACGTCACTTCCAAACTCTCAATTGACCAATGAATCAATGTTCCTGACCCTCACCTATGGTCGTGATCTTTGGATCGTGACCGAAAGAGCGAGATTGCGGGTACAAGCAGCTGAATTAAGTTCTTGGTCGTGGTTTACTTTACAGTGAGCGTGTACTGGTGTGTGCTGATGATCAGGTAGGATTATTAGGTGATGCACTGTGGATGTTTTTGTGCTGCTTCAACTTCTCCCTATAACCACTTGTGGGGTTCCAATGGTGTGTTTTGTCATCTTTAAGATATTTATTGGATTGTGTGTCTGCTATTATATACACATGTGATTCAGACAGTGAGAGAAGAAAGTCCCACATTAATCTGCAAATTGCAGTTTCATGCATGTTTCTAATAGATGCTCACTCCAGCAAACGAACATGCATGCAGGATAAATCCCAATGAGACATGATCTGTGTGCAGTGGACAGCTGTGTGAAGTGCCACCCACCCCGCGCTCTCTCTGCGAGCTGGCCGACTGCCAGAACAACGCCCCCTGTGTGGAGCGGGGCGGGCATCCGCTGTGCCAGTGCCTGGCAGGGTTTGGGGGACCACGCTGTGAAAAGTTGGTCAGTGTCAACTTTGTGGACCGAGACTCCTACCTGCTACTGAGTGACCTGAAGAACTGGCCTCAAGCCAACATCACGCTACAGGTATTCAACCAAGCCCGAACTTGAACAAATACTGGATGAAATTTGTCAGTGTTATTGAATATGTTTCTTCACATGGCTTCAGGTATACAGAACTAATAATTGCAGCTGTGTATAAGAATAGAGGTTTTGTAAATTGCTGTGCTTAAAGCTGCTGTCCGTAACTTTTTTTTAAGTTAAAAATAATCCCAAATAATTATTTTTAAAAAAACATATTCAGCCAGTGTTCAAAACTATCTGCTTGCCATAGCTAGATTCAAAACGGTTAGCTTGTAATAGTGATTTTAATTCCAGTGGTACTGGTGGGTTTTCGCGGGAAATTCGTCATTACGTCACACCCGTACACATAAAGGAGTTTCGGCTAGCCGGCTATACTGAGTCATTACGTGACACCCGTACACATAAAGAAGGAGTTTCGGCTAGCCGGCTATACTGAGTCATTACGTCACACCCGTACACATAAAGAAGGAGTTTCGGCTAGCCGGCTATACTGAGTCATTACGTCACACCCGTACACATAAAGAAGGAGTTTCGGCTAGCCGGCTATACTGAGTCATTACGTCACACCCGTACACATAAAGAAGGAGTTTCGGCTAGCCGGCTATACTGAGTCATTACGGCACACCCGTACACATAAAGAAGGAGTTTCGGCTAGCCGGCTATACTGAGTCATTACGGCACATCCGTACACATAAAGAAGGAGTTTCGGCTAGCCGGCTATACTGAGTCATTACGGCACATCCGTACACATAAAGAAGGAGTTTCGGCTAGCCGGCTATACTGAGTCATTACGTCACACCCGTACACATAAAGAAGGAGTTTCGGCTAGCCGGCTATACTGAGTCATTACGTCACACCCGTACACATAAAGAAGGAGTTTCGGCTAGCCGGCTATACTGAGTCATTACGTCACACCCGTACACATAAAGAAGGAGTTTCGGCTAGCCGGCTATACTGAGTCATTACGTCACACCCGTACACATAAAGAAGGAGTTTCGGCTAGCCGGCTATACTGAGTCATTACGTCACACTCGTACACATAAAGAAGGAGTTTCGGCTAGCCGGCTATACTGAGTCATTACGGCACATCCGTACACATAAAGAAGGAGTTTCGGCTAGCCGGCTATACTGAGTCATTACGTCACACCCGTACACATAAAGAAGGAGTTTCGGCTAGCCGGCTACACTGAGTCATTACGGCACATCCGTACACATAAAGAAGGAGTTTCGGCTAGCCGGCTATACTGAGTCATTACGGCACATCCGTACACATAAAGAAGGAGTTTCGGCTAGCTGGCTATACTGAGTCATTACGGCACATCCGTACACATAAAGAAGGAGTTTCGGCTAGCCGGCTACACTGAGTCATTACGGCACATCCGTACACATAAAGAAGGAGTTTCGGCTAGCCGGCTATACTGAGTCATTACGTCACACCCATACACATAAAGAAGGAGTTTCGGCTAGCCGGCTATACTGAGTCATTACGGCACATCCGTACACATAAAGGAGGAGTTTCGGCTAGCCAGCTATACTGAGTCATTACGTCACACCCGTACACATAAAGGAGGAGTTTCGGCTAGCCAGCTATACTGCGCGTGAGGAGATGTAGAGATGTATAGGCTTTTCTCGCAGCACTTTACATAATTAAACTTATGGCGGATCCAGAAAGATCCAAACAACAATCATCAGTGTCAACTGGAGATTCACCAGTTATAAAACCCAAAAGACTTCATACTTCGGATTTAAAAAGGCTAGAGAAAAAGAAAGAAACCGTCTCATGCGAACACAAGCATAATCATCGGCAGGACTTTTGAACGGTGCGTGAACTCCCTGTTTTGAAGGGGTTCGAAACGGAAGAAGAGACGGCTTTTTTCTGCTGAACAAGCAAGACATTTCAATAGTTCAATCGTGTAACAGTACCACTGTTTTCTTAATTCACACAGTTATGGAGTTTCCTTTGTTGTGTCTTTCTCGTTTAACTATTATGGAGAATATGAATTCTGAACTACACAGATAAAACATTAAATAACGTTAGTCACGCAATGCTGATGTTGTTAACATGAACAATTTGAGAACAAAGTATAATTTGCACAGTTGCTGTAAATCGCGCTGATTAAATCTAACGATCGCTTGTCATGTCGAATGCTTTTTCCCCCTTAGTTGATCAGAACAAAAATGGATGTTACTTACTTGTTCAGAAGACATTTTCCGGTGAAAATTCTTATATTGGTCAAACTTTAAAAAAGTGAATCTGTGATTCTGAATGTCAGTATCCACACAGCGCGGTGACTGACAGCAGCACTCGCCTCAAAACACTGTGTTCATCTGCACTTTACAACCGCAACTTTACAAGTTTCATGCCGATTTACAACCCACGTAAAGATGATAATTCCGCGAATAACTGCAATTGCAGATTTCGAACAGAGATGGTGACAAAGAGGAAAAGCTACGGACTGCAGCTTTAATAACAGCTAACCAGTTTAGTGACAAGATCCATTTCTTGGCATATGCAAACTAGGTGGTCGCTGCGGTCAGATTGGTTTTACTTTATTTTGATGGTCCCTTTAACACATTCTGTTGACTATAAGTAACGTTGCTCCTGCACTCAATCTCTCATTGAGGGTTAGGGTTAGAATAAGTTGACATGTACTTGCAAAGTTACTTATAGTCAGTATACCCAGACAGCAACATAGTGTCGGTCCAGATCAGGCCCACATCCGGCCCACATCCGGTCCACATCAGGCCCAGATCAGGCCCACATCCGGCCCACATCAGGTCCACATCAGGCCCACATCAGGCCCACATCAGGTCCACATCAGGTCCACATCAGGCCCAGATCAGGCCCACATCAGGCCCACATCAGGTCCACATCAGGCCCACATCAGGCCCACATCAGGTCCACATCAGGTCCACATCAGGCCCAGATCAGGCCCACATCAGGTCCACATCAGGCCCACATCAGGCCCACATCAGGTCCACATCAGGCCCACATCAGGCCCACATCAGGCCCAGATCAGGCCCAGATCAGGCCCAGATCCGGCCCACATCAGGCCCACATCAGGCCCAGATCAGGCCCACATCAGGCCCACATCGGGTCCACATCAGGCCCACATCGGGCCCACATCAGGCCCAGATCCGGCCCACATCAGGCCCATATCAGGTAAGCGTTGAATCCACATGTACTGGATCTGGACCGACACTATGTTGCTGTTTGGGTAATGTCTTTTGGAGGAGCATTACAATAAAGAGTTAGCAGATATTAAGCAGACAGTCTACTAATACTCTAATGAGAGTTAGTTGACATTTACATCCAAAGTTACTTCTAGTCAACAGAATGTTCAAAAGGGACCATCAAAATAAAGTGTTACCGATTTTTGGTTTTGTCTCCAGGTGTCCACAGCAGAAGACAATGGCATTCTTCTGTACAATGGAGACAATGACCACATTGCTGTGGAGATTGATGAAGGTCATGTTAAGGTCAGCTATGACCCTGGGAGCCAACAAAGTCATGCAATCTACAGGTGAGCGAGAGATTTTTTTAAAAATTCAAACCGAATGTTGGCATGCAGGGACATAATTAATTATGAAGATGTGCACGATATTGATAAATCCATGATAATGCTTTAAAAATTATTATTTGAGAATAAAAGGTAAGGATATTTTTTTTGACCATTGATGTCCCTAAAAGTCATTTTAAATTTCCACTCAGCAAACTGCTACAAATTAAACATTTATAAGCTGTTGTTGATGCAAATTAAATATGGAATCGATAATCTTTCATGTTTATTTTACACTTAGTACTGAGACCATCAATGATGGTCAGTTCCACACTGTAGAGCTGGTGACCTTTGACCAGATGGTGAACCTTTCCATAGATGGTGGCATCCCAACAACCATGGACAGCTTTGGTAAAGTGCAGCCCTTGAGGGGAGAAGCTCCACTATATGTGGGAGGTAGGAGTCTCCATCACAGCCATCGGGACAGGACAGTACTGTCAATCACCAATGAAACCACCCAGACATGACACATGCTCTCCGTTCCATTGCTCTTGATGTTTAGAATGCACAAGTAGAGTGAAACAAAAGCTGAAAAGTTCTAGTCCTGATCCTGGTTGAGTATCCCCAGACACCAATATAGAGTCGGCCCACGTCCGGTACACATGGATTCCACACGTACCAGAACTGGGCCGGATCTGGGCCGACACTATGTTGGTGTCTGGGTTCTTCAATCCAGCTTCTGGAGGTCAAGTGTCATGCAGAGTGTTGCTGCAACTCTAATCAAGGTCTTCAGGATTCCTAGAGATGTGTAGGTGAGTGGGTTTGAGCAGGGTTGGAGGTAAACTCTACACTCGCCAGGACCGGATGTGAAGAACCTTGGTATACTGTTACTCTACTCGTATTTGATGGATGAGAGGCCATCCAAGACTGCTGACCCAGACAGCAACAGATCTGGCCCACATCTGGTAAAATAATAATTAATAATAATTAGTTACATTTATAGAGCGTTTTTGGGGGTACTCGAAGTGCTTTACACATAGAAGGGGGGAATCTCCTCAGTCACCAGCAGAGTGCGCCAGAACGCCCTCCACACACCAGCTTATTGGAGGAGAGGAGACAAAGTGATGTGATGAATAGGGTTGGTTATCGAGAACCGGTACCAAATTTCCAAAAACCGGGGATTCGATAAGACGCATGCATTTCGATTTCGCTTATCGATTCCTGACTTTGGGGCCGTTCACATATTGCGTTTTTTGCGCGTGCAAATTCGTTATTTTAAATGTAGCGACGGCAAGTGTGCTCCGGATAGAAGCGGCGCGGGCGCGGTGGGGCATGCCAGCTTTTCCAGGCGCGCCTATGCCGCGGCGAGATGAGACATCTCAACTAAATAAAAAAATACTCATTTGAATCATTAATTCAAACACGTTTAAAACCAATTAGTTCAGTGTCTCATTCATAAATACCTATTTATCAAATAGATCATTTTTTAATGAATCTCTCAAGTCTTAATGTAATAATGTAATCAACACAATCTTTATTTGAAGAGACTCCTTTCACTTTAGCCATTTTATTGGTTATTGCATAAAATTGGCAAGAATAAAAGGTATAAATATTTATTCTTCAAGTATTTGCCTTTTTAAAAAAAAAAAATTTAATATTGGAATCGGAAAAACAAGAATCGATAAGAACCGGATTCGATAAGCAGAATCGGAATCACTAAAATTGTAACGATACCCAACCCTAGTGATGGACAGAGGCCAAGGGGCAAATTTGGACTTTTTGATATTTTTAATGACCACAGAGAGTCAGGACCTCGGTTTAACGTCTCTTCTGAAGGACGGTGCTCTTTGACAGTACAGTGTCCCCGTCACTACACTGGGGCGTTAGGACCCACACAGACCACAGGGTGAGCGCCCCCTGCTGGCCTCTTCCAGCAGCAACCTGGTTTTCCCAGGAGTCTCCCATCCAGGCACTGACCAGCGCAGCCCTGCTCAGCTTCAGTGGGCAACCCCTGTGTGGGATCCACGTGTACCAGATGTGGGCCGGATCTGGCCCGACACTATGGGCCCCTACCGCACCGCATTAGCTCCAACTGGCATCGGTGTTCTGCTGCATGTGTTACTTCTCCCCAACTCTGCTCTTACAGCACTTTCTCTCTCTTAACAAGGCATGCCGGTCAGCGTCCACCCCACAGCTCCTCGTGTGTGGCAGATCCAGAACGGCTCCAGTTTCCACGGTTGCATTCAGAACCTTTACATCAATAATGAGCTTCAAGACTTCACCAAAACCCAGATGAAACCTGGTGTGGTGCCTGGATGTGAGCCCTGCCGAAAGATCTACTGCCTGCACGGCATCTGCCAGCCCAACACTGCCACGGGCCCCGTGTGCCACTGCCAGCCGGGCTGGAGCGGGCAGCACTGCGACCAGCCCTCGGCCAACCCCTGCCAGGGCAGCAAGTCAGTCCAACTCTAGAAGTGAAATATGCCGAGCGGACTGACACGCAACACCTAATGCTCTAATTCTGTTATTGGCTTTGCACAGGTGTGTCCATGGAAGGTGTGTCCCGATGGACATGCAGTCGTACCGCTGTGAATGCCAGGAGGGTTTTCATGGAGCCCTGTGTAACCAGCAGGAGGAACTCTTCAACCCATGCAGAAAACTGCAGTGCCAACACGGGCACTGCCAGATCTCTGACGGCGGAGACGCCTACTGCCACTGTGAGGAGGGCTACAGCGGGGACTTGTGCCACATGGGTAAGGGAACAAGTGCACAGCGGATGTGAAGTATTCTGTTTCTGGTGAGATGATAAAGCATGGCTAGCTAGTGATGGGAGAAACTAAGCTTTTCAAAACTTGGAATTTATTGAACTAATTGCTTCTCAAAACGATTCACCGTTTCAAAGCGCTCAAACACACAAACTGGCGAGGCCTGCTGGGTCAAGCTAGTTTATTCAATTGTTGGGCTTGTTTGATGGAGAGCTCAGGCCATTAAGAGACTTTTAAGAGCTACAATTCCTTTTTATTATACAAATGTCATTAACTCTTTCCCTACTAGCGTTTAAAAAAAAAGTTGCCAGCCAGTGACAGCATTTCTGATCAAAACTTTCATGGCCACAAGAATATTTTAGTGTATGAATATGTAAACAATCAGTTAGAGTTGTCTAAAAGTACTGCCTTCGGTACTGAAATGTTAAAAATGTGCAGCTTTGAGCGCAATCATACTGTGATTACCCTGTGTGCTCGCGCATCAGATGTGTCTGTGAATAACATGTCTTACACAGATACAGACGGGAGCGTATGTGTGTGTGAATAACATGTCTTACACAGATACAGACGGGAGCGTATGTGTGTGTGAATAACATGTCTTACACAGATACCGACGGGAGCGTATGTGTGTGTGAATAACATGTCTTTCAAACGCTCACACTCCTGTTTTTTCACTTCCAAGACAACACACGGAAGTGTTTGAAAGTCTCACACACACCTGTGCGTTGATCATTGTAGCCAATCACAGACAAATCCGATGAGCGTGTGAACACAACGGCCAATCAGAAGTGTTTGATTCCGCTCAACAGCGCTCAAAGCGTCACAATTTCAAAATTTCAGTACCGACTTGGTACAGATAATATTGTTGAATATTAAATCTTTATAATGTCAGTTTCTGTTTTGAAGTCCATTAAAATTTATCTATCCATCATAAAAGTGCATCTATCCATTATAAAAGTGTAAATATCATCATAAAAGTGCATCTGTCTATTATAAAAGTCAAGTCTTCATTCATACAAGTTCATTTATACAGCGCTTTTAACAATATATATTGTTTCACAGTAGCTTTACAGTGTTAATAGGAGATTACAGTAACAGAGATTGTTTTGTCTTTACAGCAGATCTAGAATTAAGTTATTGTTCAGGGGCCGCATTCACAAATAATTTTATCTTACCACTAGGTGTACTCCTAAATCGCACTAAAATATTTGTTTTCTCTTAAAAGTTATTCACAATCACAACGCCTTTCAGACCTACTCTTAGTAAAGAAAAATGACAACTCCTAAACCAAGAGTGAGTCTTCGTTGCTGTGGATGACGTCAATCCTCGTGCACGAGCTTTCTCGCCATGATCACGTGATTGGTTGTTAGATGACAGGGCCATCATGCGGAACACAGATGCAACAAATCATAGAATTACGACATCTAAATATGTCTGTGTCCTACACAAAATAATAATAGTAATGTCATCGAAATGCATATATAATGACGTGTGTGCAGGGCCCGGTGAAGTGTAATTCTAAAAAGGCAGAGAGAGAGAGAAAAGTTAAAGTAAATCAAGGTAACGTTAGCCTAATACCCTAATGAACACCGCCACTTGCCTAATAATGAAAAACGACACTTGCATTAACACTTGCTTGGTTAATTGACATCCTATTAGCCTAAATAGACGACTTAAAGCAAGGAAATGTGTCTCCTATTGAAGTAATGTAATAGTTGAATGACGATGAACTCGCCAAAACGGAGAAGAAGCCCGACCGGACGCAGGATCAGTCACTGCTGCTGAAAAAAAAACACATAATAAAAGGGACATTCGGCACTGGGACATCGCTAGATCGGCGGCATTACACGATTGCATTTTCCCCGTTGCCGCAGCGAAGTGTTGTCAAACATTTCAATTCGGCACTGATTGGGTTGTTGCGATTAGTTGGCGCTGTTATTGCATCCCTCACAAGATCCACAAAAATCAGTATTGCGTCACGGTTAAGGCGGTATCTTGTAATAACTCCGTGTCATTGAGTGTCTCCAACACACTGCGTCGCGCGGTCATTTTAAGATCTTTTGTGAACCGGTCTGAGTGAGTTAGGAGTCCTCTCGACCTCTTTTAAGCTGTCCCAGACTTCGGTGCTAGTTTTAGGGCTAAAATGCTTCGTGAATTACTCTTAGTGAAAAAAAATTAGGAGTCCTAAAGGTAGGAGTGACACACCCATTATTACCCATAAATTCGCCAGTTAGGAGCTACTTTTAGCCTTAAAACTCTTTGTGAATACGGCCCCAGATAAAGTTAGTTTCGATTGAATCACTTCCGTCGCAACGATCATTAGTTATTAACTTAGGAAACGTAGGTTATTAACTAAGGCTCTAACAGAACTCCTCTGTGCGCCGCTTGTGTTGTAGAGTCCGAGTGCCACGGGGAGCCGGTGCGGGACTTCTTCCAGGTGCAGCGGGGTTACTCCATCTGCCAGACCACACGCGTGGTGTCGTGGGTGGAGTGCAGCGGCGCCTGCGCCTCCGGGTCCTGCTGCGCCAGCCAGCGCGTGAAGCGCAGGACACACACCTTCGAGTGCAGCGACGGCTCGTCCTTCAGCGAGGAGGTGGAGAAGACCGTCAAGTGTGGCTGCGCCGGGTGCATGTAGACACCACACCACCGTCCCACAGAAGAGCATCACAACTACAGAAAACACCCGACCCCACACCCTAAATATCCCAAACTCTCAAAAACACCAACTCTGCTGACAGAAGGGCGAGAGGAGCTGGTTTAGGCCTGAAGCAGAACATTAGTCATGTATTAGAAGACAACGATGACTCTCTCTGCCGTGCTGGACGTGTATTTGAGCAGATAACGCTCCAAAATGGTGATGACAGGAACATGCACTGTATGTATGGTACACCAGTGTGGGAAATACATGCTGGTAAAGTAGAGCATGTGAAATCACACGTACGGCGGGAGATTTTGCATGGAAGCACATGAGTCAAACCAGATATTCCCAATGGTTTTGTGTGTTATGGGACTCTTCCATTCATCAATAAACAACACGGGGGCCAAAAGCCTTCCATCTGAACACGAAGAGACACTCCTGGTGCCATGGCGTATTACCCTCCGGGAGCTTCTTTATAATATTCCGACTTTCAATAGATCGAGAAGCGAGTCAGAGAGACGATCTATTCCATAGTGTTTTGTCATTCCATTACCTCAAAGAGCCTTGACCGAATGTAAGGGAGAGCTGAAATCAAGCGCTAGATAGATTCGTCACGCCGTTCTCTAAGATGCATGCTCATTGTCATGTGATGTCTGGATCGTGGTTAATATTAGCAGAAAATAGACCATCGCTTATCGAAACACTGCCGAGTATGCAGTGCCACTGCAGTTTGATGAAGCCGTCTGAGGGGTACAATATGACTGTGGGTTACGACCACACCACTGTACACACACCGCCCATCCACGCTCGCGAGCCGCCGCAACATCGTCCTAGGATTACACACGCGAATGAGTGCAGTTTGGCTTACTTCATTTAATTTCGGTGGGTGTTTGTTTTCGCTTTGATTTCCTTTTCCTAACTTCCCTAGACCTTCACTTTATACAGAAATGCTTAACAGATTCTAATATATATTTGTATTTCATTTTGGTATAGTATTTTTATATGTTCAAGAATAAATTTGTTTTCAGGATTTTATTATCAAAACAGCAGCGTGACATTTTTGGTGTTTTATTCGGTCCTTTATTTCACTTGCTCACACGGGCCACAGTGGTCTGAGCGTAGATAACATTAGCCTGTTAGCCTTATCGTCATAGGAGCCGGTGTTGATTGTTTCGGAAGTTTTTTTTATTTTATTTTTTGTAAATGTTGTCTTCCATGTGAATACCACATTTAATTCATTTAAAATATCTTTGTGCTTGATTTTTGTAATTATTTATTTTAAGACCTGTCCAGATAGAAAGCTGATTTTGAGTTCCGAGAGGATGAAAAGGTTATTGAGATTAAGGCATTTTTAATAGTGTAATTACCATCCAGTCCTCATAATAAAGAGCAGGTCAATGGCCCAGATTGCTCAGAAAAATGCAGTCATATTTTGTTAATTCTTCTTTAGTGAAGTGGCACTGTTTGAGAAGTAATTCAATTCTCCATACATTCATTGAACCGCATGGTGGATGTTTCCATAAAGCAAACATCGACCGGTTTTCTTTCTCTTCGGTGGAGACTTATTGCTCTTATTGTACATTGAGGTACTGGGAATGAAAGCTGATGTGAATGTGATCGCTTCAGTGCATAGCAATCATTGGAAAGGCTTTCAGACTTTCCCTGTAGATTTAACCGTGTGCCAATCAGCCATCGCATCATGAACTCAAGAAACTTTATTGTGAAAGATACTGTCGCTGTTGCATATAGAACATTTAAGAGCTCTTGCTGTTTATTCTTCTGATGTTACGTTGACTAACTGCAGTTACTCCGAATGTAAGTAGCGCCACCAAAATGTTTACTGAACTCCTTTTTCATTCATTAAAATGTGTGATTATATCAGCGTCTATGTCTGCTTTATCAACACCACCACTACAGTTTCAAGCAGCAAAACATCTGGTTCCTGGCACATTTAAACCAAAGCAAACTTTGAATAAAAAACCTTAAGCAAAACTGAATTATTAATGATTCACAACACACAAATGTAGCTCATGTGTTTCAGCAAATTGCTTTTTCTGGATGAAATTACACGGTTGAGAAGCAACTTTCACTGCACATTCTTTACTTTACTCATCACTTATTTAGTTAAAAAATAAAAAAAACATGATAAATTGACAAGACAAAATGCATACATCTCAAAACCAAGTTCATTTACATTTTTATCATCACACACCAAAAACCATATAAACGGGGTCTTCAAGCCTGGTATATGTAAACTACATTTTTGACTTTTAAGTAATGTTACAAAAATGAAATAAAACAATGCAATTACAAAACAGAGTAATCTGAAATAAAAATCTCATGATTCTTCACCTAACTAAATGCCTAAATTAAACTGGATTAATGCAGAAAGATATTCCTGTAATCTTGCATAGTTTCCTTTTTAGCATCATAAATACAGCGGTTTTAAAACGTTTGAGACCATAATGCATAAATTACTCTCATCTATAGAAAATCTACTTGAGAAACAACAGTTATACGCACAAGTTTCTATGCATAAATCATCATCATTTCACTAGAACGGACCAAATGAGGAGGTACGACACTGGTAGACCGTATGAAAATACAACGTATTTAAACTTCAGTGCTCTAAAAGAGAAATTAGTCATTATGAATACAAGAAAAAAAGAAAAAAAAGCCAAGATCATTTAAATTTTTGGACATATTTCTCATATCTATGTGCAAAAAGAATGAGGCTTTATTTCATGAGGCAAACTCAATTTATAAATACAGATAAGAAAAAAGGCACATTATTCAGGTTACAAAGCCACGTTAATTAACTACAATTAATAATTGTTTTAGAATTGTGGATCACTCCTTAAATAATATCTGGTTCAATATTACAAGTTGTTGTAATAATAAGCTATACAAATGTAACGGTCAAACAAACAAACGGTGAAAGAGTTTGAGTTATTCATAACCCATATTTAAAATGCCCCATTAAAGGGAATCGGAACCTTTATTTATTGACTTGTTTTTACATTAATGGCTCCATCAAGGAAAAAGAAAAAAAAAAGTCAATTAACAAATAGATTTCTTAAAGCATATTTGGAAAAGTTTGACACTGTTAGGTAGAGCGGTCATTTCTTCTTTTCAAAGACAAATCTCTCAATATATTCAAAACTCTGAAAATGTACTGCCAAGCTTAGAAAATAGCTTAAAAAATAAACGTCCTTCCAAAAAAGGATTATTTTGAAAGCATCAGCACCCTTGTTCTCGTGACACTTCTACACGAGTGGACCAGACCTGAACACACTTCTCAGGGTTTGGAGGTCCGAGTCCGTTTGGCTGGAGTGACCAGCGGCTCCAGGCCTCTCTTCACGGAGGCTTTAGGAGAGCCCGTCTGCGAGGAGCTGACCTCCATCTTTCTCTGAGACCTCGTTAACACTTGGTCTTCCAATGCCAGAGGCTTAATGTCCACATCTAAAGACTCAGAACTATTAGGGCCTTTGTGGAGCACCGATTTCTTCATGTCAACTTTAGTCCCACTGGTTTTCACTTGCTGTGCCTTATCAGTCCTGGATTTGAGCAGAATCTGTTTTTTACTCGAGACATGCTCACCAATGGCTTTCGACACTTTTTTGAGCGACTGCAGCCTCTTTGGAGAGGCACCGTCTTTATGACATTGGTTCTTTTTCAAAGCCTGTTCTTTGAGGCCAGAGTTTGCTTTCGTCTTCTTGGTGAGCGATTTGATCCTTTGGACTACCGCAGACTTCGGTCCTTTACGCGTCTGCAATTTCTGTTTGTCGACTTTCTTTGGAATTAACGCCGCCTTCAAACGAGCCCCTTTGAGGGTTTTCTCTTTGCACTTCTTATTTTGCTGAACCTGTTTCTCACGCATGTTCGAGTATTTCCTAAGGATTCGAGCACTTGCTGGGTTTTTCGCGACACCTGCGGTCGCACCGAGGCTCTCGGGAGCCTGTGCCGGGGCCGCTCCATGAAGACTCTGTGCCTTCGTAGAGATCCGCGTGGCAGTGGTCGGTTCGTGCTTCTCCTTACTCTTCATTACAGAGATACCCTGACCTAACGCTTTTGAGATTAGCCTTTGATTCTTGGGGTTACTCTTCACCGGAGATGCCATAGCAAACTTTTTCAGATGCTTCTTTAACCGCTCGGCCTGGAGGCTGGGGAATATGCCTTGAGACGACCCTGCTCCTGCTGATGAAGTGTGAAAGCACAATTGTGTTTCTGAAGGAAGTCTGGTGTTCACCTTCTTAACGATTACAAGGGATTTAGTTTCGGTTGATTGCAGGAACCACCTGCAGATACTGGGCAAGTCAAAGGGCTTCATGAAAAGCATTTGCACAGGGGAAAACTTCTGTGGCTCCAATGGCCTGGACTTCCGTGCCCTGCGTTTGCTTTTCCAGATTTCTTTGAGTCGATCCGCCTTGTTTTTGGGTTTCGGTGCAGGCTGACCCTCCTTGTCCATTTGTACCCAGCCTTTGTGAATTTTATCAAACGTTGTATTTAAATTTGAAATTAACTGCTGGTGTTCTTCTCCCCTTAGCGCCTCAAGAAATTTTGAGGGATTACAAACAACTGGTTCAGTTCTCTGAAAGCCAGTTATGCATAAGGACCCATCTGGGAGATTCAAAGGGCCTCTGATTTGGGGCTCCATATGCTTCTGGGTTTGGATTTTAGGTTTTGAACTCAGTGGGCTCTCTTCAGCTTCCCCACCTGAGGATGCAGAAACCCGTTGTTGTCTCAAAGGACGCTTATTTTTACTAGGGGGTGTTGTTGAGCCAACCGACTTTTCAGTACTAGACGCATTCCCTCTTCTCAAAGACATGCGCCCAGGGCTCTCTAATGCATCTACGGTAGCGGATTTGTTATGGGGAGGTTCTGCAATTAAACCGGCACTACTTCTTAAGGGCATGTGCGCATTGGCCTCGGTCTTTCTACAGGTAGTACTGGATTGTGAACTGATAGGTTGTTCACTGACGCAACTTTTGATGGATCCTTTAACAGGAGAGTCTTTAGTAACAGTCGGTTTAGTTGTGCTAATAGTCCTGCTTCGTAGGGGCATGCGTGTTACCCCCTCGGAAGACGTACACGAATCTTTATTTGTTGCCTGCTCACTAGCAGAGCTGTTCTTTCTTAAAGGCATCTGCCCTTGCTTTTCTGAAAGGCCTTCTGTTGGATTACTTGATTTGCTACCAAAAGACCGTTCAGTGTTACTTCTGCTCCTCAAAAGCATATTTTCAGAGCTTGGTGGGGACGTTTTGATGAGTGAACAATCTCCACTATCTGACAGTTCAATGGGACTACTTTCCATTTTAATTGGCATATTTTCAGAGCTTTCAGAGGCTTGATTATTCAGTTTGTGGTGTTCCCCACTCTCGGTGGAGGGGGTGCCAACAGTTTCTGGAAGAACCTCAGATGACAAAACACTTGCCAACTCCTCATTCATTTTGACGCTTGGACTCTGATATTCATCGCTTTCTTTTGCATTTCTTAATTTTGGTCTTGTTTTGACTACATGATCCACAACCAGACTGTTACAAGGATTGGGGGCTGGGAGCTCCTGTGCAGTTTCAAGAATGTCTAGAGCTTTCAAATCACGCTTTTCCTCAATATGCACATTTGTTTCAGTAGATTGAGTCTTTGGGCTTTTATCATTTGCATGCTCAAGTTCAGATGCACCACACTTCCCAGAGTCTTTCACTATGTCAACGCTGCCTTTTGAAAGCCTACTACGCAAGCATCTGTCTGAGGACACTGTATGTTTTGCATTCACAAGTTTTGGACTATGCGGATCCGTATCCTTCTCCTTGCATTTTAAAAGTGGTTGTACAGTAGAGACACTTGCTAGGCTGGACACCGCTGAATCCCCTTGATCCATCGCTGGTAGTTTGGAAGAGTTTGTCGTTTCGAGATTACTTTCAGTGTTATGCGAAACTTGCTCTTGAGAACTTTTATCCTCCTCAGAGTTTGCCTTAATTTCTGATGTCTCAGATTTTTTGTGGACTTCTGTTGCAGTCTCAACTTCTGTGGGATTTGTCATTTCTCTCTCATTTCTTGGTTCCACGTCCACTCCATCAGATGACTCTTTGGCCATGTCAGGGGACACAGGGATCAGTGATGGCTCCAAGGATTTATCCTCACACTCAGCCTTACTTTCTGTACCACATACAACCTCTTCCAACATGGGTCCAATTTGGGACTCACATCCTTCTTTCTGTACAGTGAGTTCTGTCATTTCAGTGGTTTCTTTGATTTCTACCATGCACGTGTCTCCTTGGACTTCTGAATTAGGATTAATGAGAGCTTTTGAGATCAAATCTGGTTGCATGGTTAATTCACTCAGTTTACAAGATGGTTCATGGGAAATTTGCCCATTACTTTCAACTTTACCTGTCTGACTGGTTTCAACCACTAGACCGAGACCAGGTACTTTTACAACATCTCCTGGCATTTCATTCTGCCCTATCTGCTCCGATGCGAAATTCTGAATAACATTTTCCATGCAGTCCCCTGCAAAAGGTGCATTTATGAGAGGAACACTGCCAGACATAGAAAGGACCTGCTTTGGAGCAACTGAGGTGTGCATGTCTGGCATGTGAGCTGGACAATTCCCATTGGAATTACCTATAGGTTTACGAGCTAGCGTACGGACAGTTTTTAGTTCCAAGTACTCCTCAACGTACTTGTGCCCTCTTGTGCTCTTCCGAGCATTTTGTCGTGGATGCAGTCGGTTACGAGATTGAAGCTGACATTCTGTTATTGATTTTCTAATATACACTAGGTCACAATGGCTATCGGTATCATTTATGATACAACTTAAAGAGCCATTACTTTGCCTAAGGCAAGAACCTTTTCTGCTTTTCCTGGCTGTTCGTGGAGATATTGGTGAAACTACATTTGATGTCTTGTGAACTGTGGAGGGCTTTACAACAGCATCTCCGATTTGTGCAAATGAGCTTTTCTGTGTGCGCTGTGATAACAGATGATCAGACTCTGCAGTACATGTCGGCAAGCATCGCTCAGCACTGCATACAGAATCGCTATGTTGAATTTGCTGAATGCTTGATCCTAATAATTGCTTTGCTTCCTGATGATCAGTAGTTGTCTTTGTCATGACGACAAATTTGTTTGGAGAACTTTCTTTTCCACTTTCAACATCTGTTCCACAAGATGAAGACGACAAAACTTCTATCTTGCAAAGGTCTACTGGTTTTTCAGTCATTACACGCGCAACATCTGCATTTAAAACCTCTCCAGTAGGCTTTTGACTTGTCCTGACAACAGATGCCTCTTGAGAGTTTGTAATGCTCACAGCAGCATCCACAGAGCATGTTCTTTCAGGCCTGGTTTCAAACGAAGCATGACTGCAGCTGGTTGTCGCTTGCTTCTCGGTCAGATTTGGAGTGGGGGCTTGGAAAGGGTTGGAAGAAGCCACCGTCTTGACTTCGCTTTGTAAGAAGCCTAATGCATCAACTATCTGGCGCTGGTGATGCAAACACAGCTTAGACATGAACTGTTCCAAAGTGGACACTGACTGTAGATCTCCTTCTCGGGCCAGACTCAGGTCGACAGAGTCCCTGAAAGACCATGCAAAACAAATTTGAAGTATATTAGACACGGTCTCAACTGAATAATACTAAAAATGCGAAAAAATGTCTTTAAGTGATGAGCAAATAATACATTTATAACTGGTCAATAGAGTCCTGATTTCCTTTACCTTTTGACCAAATGTGTAGCTGGGCTATTAGAACTCCTTACGGGCGTATGGCTTTTGTTGGAAATCTTCCTAGTCGAGAGGTCAAGAACTCCATCTAAAGAGAAACATAATTCAAAGCTAAATTGAACAATTCTTTTAAACTAGTAGCTCTTTATATATTCATAATTCTATACTGCACCTTGCTCGATGTCCTCTACTTTGACCTTTTTCACAGAGAGGTCCAGCGGGGCATCTTGGTCCACCATGATGAACTTGTTCTGAGCAGAAGCTTTATCGGCAGCAGTGGGTGAAGTGACACAGCTAGTTTTCAGAAGGCTTTGGTCCTTTTTTCCATTGTTTTGAAGGGTGTCCTGAGAGCACTTTTTTCTTGAGGTATAATACGTAGCTAACTCGTTAATCATCTGCTGAACGATACCACAGGCCACCACAGGGATGTGCGGATCCGGAATTCTTGGCGTGTATTCTGTTGATAGTTCAATTAGATGTGTTAAAATGAACGCAAATGATTTGGCAACAAGAGAAAAGTCTGACAAATCACAGTTGATGTGACCTTGTTGTGAAATGCTTCATAGGGATATGCTAAAACTTGATCAACTCATTTAAAGGGGTCCTTTTATGCCCTTTTACAAAGTCTTGATTTTGTCAAGAGAGAGTCATCTCTGTCCCCAGTCTGGCTCAAACACACCATTTATTTTGATGTTGCGATGAAGCCCCTCCTTCCGAAATATGAAATGTGCTGTGATTGGTTAGCTGGCCCAGTGTGTTGTGATTAGCACGTGGTACACAGAAAACTACAGTAATACAAACAGTAATCGATCTCAAAACAATGATTAATTTTCCTAAGGGGCGGTGAACAGTCTTACAAAAGTGAGAGCTTACAAAAGTTACAGTAAACACTACATCAACACTAATATTGGCTAGCGGAGTCAAACAGCTTTGCTCTCGGTTTCCATCAGGATTCCTCAAACTCGGTCCTGCAGAGTTTAGCTCCAACCCGGATCAAACACACCTAGCTGAGAGTTTCTAGTGATCCTGGAGACCTTGATTAGCTTGCTCAGGTGTGTTTGACCAGGGTTGGAGCTAAACAAGACAGCGGCGCTCCAGGACCGAGTTTGAGGAACCCTGGTTTACATCAGAGCAACAACATATAACGTATTATTTCTAGTTGCGTTTTATATTAACAGTTTCAATTATAAGACATACTAACAAGATATGTCACAAGACTGTGCATACTCTCTTAAGTTCTGGAAGCTGTTCTGCAGCACACAGATAATAGGTAGTGTTATAATATTCAGAAACTGTGTTTAAAATAAATTAACCACTAAGTTCGTCAGCCTTAGGAAGGTCAAACGTGAGTTTTGGAAACGGGGTGGAAGAAACAGTAGCTATGTTTCCATCCACACGTTTTTATCCGCATTAAGTGATGTTGAATGAAAAATGCCTTATGGAAACGATTGAATTTCATGAATATCGACTTAAATGAAATACGGTCGGTCTCATCGATATACGGCTTATGCGATAAACGCTGATGGAAACGTTATTATGGCGCGACCCATTTTGCCTAGCAAAACTTAGATCCCAAATGTTTGCTTGAATGTTGTGCAATTCGGTGAGAAAATGAATGGAAACACCTTAACATGTCTCAAATCAATTCGATATACCAATTTGATCGCAAACCAGCATGTGACGTCATTACGCAAAGGTTTTTATTCACTTTAAAGCCGTTTGATGGAAACACACTTTCACCAGCTTTATTCGCATGAGGTTTTTTACCGAACTTCAGAGAATTCGATTGACAAGCGGATGGAAACTTGTCTAGTGTCTCTGATATAGCGACAACACTGTCTTCTCTAACGCACCTTAACCAGGCCTCATTCCTTTTGTGTGTATTCTGTGGGCGGGGATTATTTAAATGAGTAACATTATGACATCATACGATCCATAAAAATCACGCTGTAGTCCAAACGAGTCGTTTGTTGTAGTTCTTGGAAAGTGGATTCTGTTAAATAAAATATCTCCCTTTGGAGTGGACTTTGAGCGTTGTAACCTTGCAGATATTTTTATGCTCAAACAGCAACATTACACACTAACTAACGTTAAAAAAGTGAAAAAGCATAATAGGACCCCTTTAAGGTGGGCAGTAACTGCTCTTACTAGAGAAAAAGTTGCAGTCATTCCCATTACCATAATGAACCATCACTGATCATGCATTTACCAGGGTTTCTACAGGTATCTTCAAATGAAATTTAATGCCTTTTTAATGCCATTTTAAAATGTTTTAATGCCATATACGACCCATGACTAACCACGTATATATATATATATATATATATAAAAAAATGTTTTTTTTTTCTTATTTTCTGGAACACATGTGGGTGGGACATGTCGATTGTCCCCATTTTTTAAACATCTCGCGGCGTATAGGACGGGTCGCAGGAATGGTATTATTATTATTAGTGTTTTTGTTGTTATTAATAATTGCTCACACTTGCAAAAGAGAAGATTTGACACATGGCACTGACAATTCAACCAAATACAAAGTATTTATTCTCTTCCTCTTCTACCAGCACAGTCTCCTCCTCTAATGGGCCCTTTCCTCCACCTTCTCTGGGCCAGCATCCTCTAACCTGGCCTTTTTAGGGGGCTTTCCTCTCAGGGCGGATGAGAGGATGCTTAATTGCTTTTTACCTGACATCTTTGAAAGACAGATGCAATGATGAATGCATCCATGGCCCGGATATAATTATAAAATATGACATGATTTTAAAAGTGACCTATAACATCGACTATGCAATACACTTTCATTTATTTAGTGCTTATAAAATTAAGCCTAGGCTATTTGGAGGGAGAGATGTTTATAATGTGACAATGTCAGTCATCATGTGATAACGAAAATATGACTAGGCCTAGACTACTTGTTCTGAGCAGGTGTTGTCAGTGAACAGGCTGTAGAACTGTTGTCTAAGTTACAGACACTCATAAAAAAACTGATGCTAATTATCTGGGAAACGTTTCTCTAACAGCAGTCAAGTTACCATTGTTTGTGTCAAACAAGTTGTGAATTTTTTGTAACATTAAAACAGAAGATCATGATTATCTTGAATCTTACCTAGATACAATAGTGCTATTTTCCAACGCAGTCTCATGAAAGTGCTTATCAATACCACGAATGTTATTTCTCGTGCCATTTATACGCCAAAAATGTTTTTTTGCGTGTAAATGCTACGCACTGAAAACCGCTTGGGTAGGATTAGGGGGAGGGGGTGCGTGCGTATCACACGCCAAAAAGTGCGTATCATATGCACGCGAAAACTGCGTATCATATACACGCAAAAAACATTTTTGGCGTATAAATGGTGCGAGAAATAACATTCGTGGTATTGATACGCACTTTCATGAGATCGGGCTGAGAGCGGCGCGGCCAGAGACATTTGGGGCGCTGCGGCATATTCAATATATTATAAAGAGTTTTTCAGCGTGAGAAATACAATGTGAGCGTGACAAGACCAAAATGAGTGACTGTCACGCTCAATGCGTGACACTTGAGAGCCCTGCGTCAAAGAGTATAGAAGAACAATATTCTTTGCCTGCGTTCTGTTGTGGCTCGTGCACAACACTTCTCTCGGACGCGCGCTTCAATCCGTTGCGGAGAGACTCTATGTTTTGTGATTTCACCGTAACAAAAAGAATGCACACAAACATGTCAGTGCTTGATATACAACCACTAATAAACAATCGGTTTTGACGAGGAAAAAAATATATACTTCTTACTGCGGATTAGAACCCAAAACCTCTGACATGCTTGGCAAAAGTTCTGCTACTGGACCATTTAAGTGCATGCGTGTAACAGTCGGGTCTATTCTCACTACTAGCAACATATATTAGATCTCATTAAACGACAAATTAAACACAATGAACTATCTAACGCCGATTTGTGGCCGTCACACGGCATATGGGATTTTACGGCGCTGATTCCCATTGTTCCCAACTTTAAATGCTCTTTTACAAACGCCGCAAAATCCTTCAACATTTTTACCACTAACGGGCTGCAACCATGTCTTAAAAGTTTTATTTTCCAGGCACTTTGGCTGGAATTTGCACTTTCCCATTTTTTCAAGGTTCAGACCATGGTTCAGACCTGTCCACCGCTGTACGACAGACCCACGTCACCTCCGCATCACGGCACTTTTGCTCCAGCCGGAAGCAATTACTAAACTGGTTCCGCGTATTTATCACACGAACGTACATATTTTGCGACAGCAAATACAAATTATTAATTATGAAGGCTATATTCAAATAAATTTATATAAAATTCTCTTCAAAACTATAAAAAAAATGAATGCCTGTAAGAATACAATTTAATGCTTTTTAATGCCTTTTAAGGCCTTAATTTTCGCAAAATCCATTTAATGACTTTTAATGCTTTTTAATGCCCCACGGAAACCCTGCTTTACACAAATGACAGATGAGGTATACTCACTTTTCCTCTGGAGCACTGCATTCAGGAACTCCTCTGATTGCCACTCGAGTCTGTTGATATTAGAAGGATCTTTACCTAGTAAAGGTTTTCCTCCACTTTCCACAATTTGTTTGTTGAGTGCAACTACATGTTCCTGTTCATGGGGTAAACAAAAGGGTGGAATAAGAATAAGGCTGGAGGTGTGCACAAGGTGTTATTTTACATACTTCTAGGAGACACACATGCAACATGTACTTAATGTATTCAAAACCATGGAAAATGGAAAATGAAATTAACATGTAAACTGCTATAATTGAAACCATTGTGTCCTTTGAACACATTACTTGAAATAACTGTAGAGTCCATAATATAGCTAGTGCAAGAGAGACAGATAGGAAACGGTTCTTCCAAAGTGTCTTGACATATCAGGAAAGGAGGGGATGTAAATGAACAAACAAAAAAAACTACCTTCACTTTTTCTCGTCTTAAGCAGCAGTAAAGACAACTTTCATCAAATGACCAATTTGACACACTTGCAGGCTTACAATCTGTGGATCCAAAAGAAGAGGCAAAATTCAACCGTGTGCAGGGAAGGGAAAGACCAAACTGTACTGAACAGAGTGCTGCTAATGCTAAAAAAACTACTAGCAGGTTTACAGACTAACTAGCAGTCTATTTTAGTTAGCATGGCTTTGTCGATTTAAAACTAAAATAGTAAATAAAAAGCCTACTTATATCAGTGTAATTACATTATTCAAGTCCTCAAGTGCCAGCACCAGCTCAAAGTCTGACTGTTGTTTGGGTTGAAAAATCTCAAGTTTTGTCCAGTCTTCACCAAATTTGGTTCACATAATCAATGTCACATGATCTGACCATACCCGCTAGGTTTGGTGACAGTGCCACTCACTGGCGAGGGGGAAAAGCATCAAAAGGACAACTTTTTCAGCATTTGAGTTCCCATTTCTCTTAATTTAAATTTTTATATTGGATAAAAGCATCTGCCATAAATGCGCATGGCAACAAAAAGTGCATATCGGTTTATCAGTATGCATGTTCTTTGAGAATTTAAATCATTATGACGGCCAGCAGAGAGGATTGGGGATTTTGATTTATTCCGGTAACTTAAATATTTGAACAGACAGATTTATTGCTTGAATGTGAGGGGACCAAGTGAGTTTGAGCCCTTTCTCTCCCTCTGGATGTGTAGGGAGCACACATAACCCTCTCGAGGAGTCCTCTGTAGTCTTCTGGTGTCTAATTTTGAAGCAGAGCCAAACCTGACAGTTATAGAATTCTGTTCAGTATCGCAATATTTTGCGCACGTAATTATATCGATACAGTAGCGCAAAGTATAGCGATATTTAATTAGAAAATGATCCGTTTTACTTTGGGGTTTTCTCCATTGATTTTTTCTGTTTACATTTGCGTTTTACGTCCACAAGGTGGCGCTAGTTGCGGGGCTTTGTTGTCGTGCATTGAACCGCAAATTCAAGTGAAAATGGGTTCACCATCACAACCGGTGGAACACGACGCTCCACCTTCTTTCAAATCGAAAGTGTGGGTTAATTTTGGTTTATCAAAGCGAATAGTAAAGACCTTGACATTTATGTGAGAGTCTCCTATTCAGAGAATAATGACGTCCTGTCCTGTAATAAGGTCCTGAATGTTCAAGGACAACGTTTTTGTACTTCAGTTAATGTGTAGAAGATAATATTCACAGAATTAAATGTGACATTTGAAAAAAAAATATTATTTTCCTCATTTTTGTTGTAATGCCTTTGAATAATATGGGGGACATGAAATCGCAATACTTGCTGTAACGCAGCCAAAATATCGCACAACAATCGAATCGTCTCATTTTTGCCAATTCCCACCCCTAACAGACGTGCCGAGGTGATTTCTCAAACAGGTGTTTGTAAGTGGCACCAGAACGTCGCTGGTCTAGGAGTAAGAACTGCTTGTGTCAGGGGTTACCGTGACCCACAGAAACTAGTGACCACCATTTTTGACATAGCTGCTAAAAACGCATGATTTTTCCCCCCCCCAAACCACTTCAGCGGAAATCCCGCCCTGCAGCCGATTCTAAAGTTTCACTGTATTGATTGCCTACACCAAACACTGATCCCTAAACCTACCCGTCACTATAACCTAAACCAATTAAATCGGCTGCAGGGCGGGATTTCCGCTGAAGTGGTTTGGAAAATGTTTAAAAAAAAATTATAATAAATAAAATCACGCGCTAAAAACGATGGACGCAATTAAGCCAAATATTTCGCTTTCCTTGGACACGGCAACCTTTTCACGAATATAAATGACTTGACCTCAAAGCCAGACGCATACAAGCGCACGCGCTCAGTCGATCTCATTCATTATCTCTGTTTAGGCTGAAGTGCAAATCCACGAAGCCTCTGTACAAATCACCATGATGAACAGCCTTGTTATCATCAACTCATTTAACGGTCAGTTCTGATGGTGCAGGTTTTAGACGGGAATTTCCCCAGCCTCACTAGTAGTTAAATACCAGCCTATTATTCTTTATTCAGTTCTGTGCAAAAGCAGCAAATAATTTTTTTTTACCAATTATCGACAATGCATAGTCCTGCAAGCTCCCATCACCAGAGGATCAGAGACCGAGAGGCTCCTGTTATCACTGAAGTCCTGAGGCAACTCATTCACTTTACATTCAGATGGTTCACATTCACAGCTTGGGTACATCTGGTTCATGTCGCTCTGGAGATCCAGCACCACAACAATCTACCAATCTACCATCCCTCACACAGACACCGGTGATGTTGGGAAGCCCAGCTCCCTCTTCCGATCCTACAAATGGTGCGGTAAAAAAAAAAAAAAGCCTACGTACAAACTGAGGTGTTGATGGTTTTTGCCAAAATACTCAGACAAATCAGGTTTGTGTTGCCCATCTGTTGCATCACTCTAGCTATGTTTCCATCCACCTATTTTTTTTATGTGCATTTTGGAATATTGCATTAAAAAAAACAAAAAAGAAGAAAAAAAATAACGCCGGATGGAAATGCCAAGATGTGCATAAATTCTAGAAATGTGCAGTAAATTCTCAGCACCAAATTGAGGCAGATCAGTTGTTTGTCCAATAAGACAATATGCGCATAATCTATGATGGAAACACATTAATTAAATAAATCCCTCGATGCGCAACAACAAACTCATGTGACTTTGCCTCAACGGAGTGGATAACTGGAGTAACCAATGGCATCGCAGCATCTCTAATGTTGGTTTGGTGTTTCTGAAACGCCCGGGTCAGTGTCTGTCATCAGAATGATTTGGTTTAATCCCCCAGAAGCGTCTCCACACGACAGCGTTTACTGTGTGTCTGACGCTCTGACACACTCATTTATGATGGAGGGAAAAAGAGCCTGATTGCAGAAACTTAGTTTTATTACTGATATTGAGCACCAATTTGCCTGGAAGGTATTTTGTTCTCTTGAACACATTTGTGAAAGACTTCGCAAGGCAGTGTGCATCAACATTTTTTTGTGACTTGTGAGGGCAGGGCACATCCACAACCTCCAAACCTTTCTTTCCAAGACATCAAAACTAGGGGTGGAACGGTACACCGGTTCATACATTACGGTTCGGTACGAGTTCGGTAAAATGGAGGGAAAAGCAAAACAAAAATGCAGAAGGCAATTTTTGGATTGAAGCAATATAAATGTCTTGTATTTTTTGTATTTTAAAAGCCTTGTATTTTTTGTATTTTAAAAGCCTTATATTTTTTAAATAAGTTTTATTAATAAAAGGCATAGAACCAGTTTATTTGTAATGAATTGACAATAGTTTTATATAATAGGTTTATTAGTTAAATTAATAAAAAGACAAAAATACCTTGAGATATGTTTGGTAATTGTACCTGAATTAATTTAAAATTAATTTGCTATATTTTTAGATTAGTTTTTTTCTGGAGCTAGGAGGAAGTACAAACCAGGCTTTAGAACTGAAGCTGTCAATCACCCGTTTAGAGCCTGAACTGGTACTGAAACACTTCTATAAAGCCATCGTTGTCTCTTCAAAAGTCTTGGATTTAGATTAGACTGCTTGATTGATTATTTTTCACCATTCCTTTATGACATTTTTATAGATCTTTTAAGTTTTAGGAGAATTGATTTTAAATGGAGGCTTAAAAATCTCTCAGGTTTCATAATATCTTCATTATTGTTTGGAAGATGAGTGAAACCCTTGAAAGAATACAAATGTATTAAATGTTTAATTTAGATTCCAATACCAAAGTATTTCAGGTTAGGATATCAGCTGTTAGAATATCAGCTTTGAAACAGTTTCCAGCACAAGAATCTGGCAAATCCTGTTTTTCTGTATTTGTCAGATTACTGAAACTCTTAATTGCTTCTTCCTGACATTCCTGTTTCCCTCTATTATAAGACCAGTGGTCCTGTTTTCTTAACTCTCAGTGTTTGAATAGGCATTTGATTTGGACCGAGAGGGGCGACAGTTTCAATCTATAACTGGTTTCCTAAACCTGTTCCCATCATTCACATGCTTTGTAAGTCCCTCCCCTTTTAAGATTGTTATAATTGTGAGGGAATTTCTCCCTTAGTTAGACTCGTGACTAGCTTGAAGACTACAGCAACGAACAAGCTGGTGTGCTCAATAAAGAATCCTGCTTAAGATACTGCCCGAGTCTCCTGGTCTTCACTTCTGAGTTTCTACACTTGAGAAGAAATAAGTTCACTACACCCTCATAGGTTTGAAACATGATGGTGAGCACATGACAGAACTTACATTTTTGGGTGAATTATACTTTATAAATACAGTGTGGCGAGTCTTGGATAAAACTAACTCTGTATCGCGAATCATATCGTTTACATCAACGATACATGACGGCACATTTTATATCGTGATATATCAATGTATCGTTACACCTAATTTTGGCATATATTATTATAACTCACCTATATATCATAAAAAGCATGACATTGAATGCAACAACTGATTTGATTGGACAGTTAAAAATTATTAATTTCCTAAGGAGCAAAAAAATAGTTTTTACGAGTGTTAAATAAACACTAGAAATTTGGCATTGGATCTTTAAGTACATATATTATCACAAACGGCAGCCAATCAGCAAACAAGAATTCATATGAACTTTTACAAGATAAAGCACATGTCTGAATGCTGGACGCTCCACGTTGGTTTCAGTGGAAGTGCAAAAGCTGCGCTACAGAAAACTGACAAACACTGAAGTAAACAGTCGCTATGGAAATGATTCATTGGTGCAAACTGTATTAATGTACGGTTTTATTGTAAATAAAGTGCTCATATTGTAGGCTATATTAATAATAAAAAAAATGTCCTTCGTAAACAAAGCAAAAGAACATGCATGAGTGGGAAAATAAAGTGCAGGACGTGCTTGATGTTAAACAGAGTTAAGTGCTGCAAGCCTGAAAAGATCTCAATGAATCTCACACACACACACACACACACACGGTTATGTCATAAATGGATGTAAACAGTGTGGGGGGGTCTGATGTGTAACATTATATCAGATCTGTGCATTATGTCTTAATATAATAAACCTGCTGCTGTCTGTCATTAATGTTAATCAAACTACAAAAGAGGGACTGAATAACTTTGTAGCTTTAATAATAATGTATTTATTTCTAATAAACACACTAAAGACTATGCAGTGACTTTATATTCGGCACCTGTACGGTTGTCTCTGAGAAACGCACCTGTTAACAGCCCGAGGTCCTCCACAACCGAGGTCCTCCACAACACTTCCAGGACACGGTCCAGACCTGCAGAAGAAGAGACACGTGTTCAAGTCCAGCCTCAGCTCGGTCCACCCCGACCAGGACAAACCTCCTCAAACCAACATACAACACACACAATACAGTCGGCCATTTGGGTTTCATGGTGACTTTAACCCTTAATGGTTGTGTAAGGAGTGATACGAGCTGTATGACGGCTTTCGAAATCACGAACGTCGCAAAACGTTGATAATGCATAATAAATCACCGAGAACAGAAACAGATGTGTGAATGTACTGGGGAAATGAGCGCAGAGTTAGTAGATGGCATGAAATCTATTTTCTAAATGCATGTAATTGATCTTATTGTTTCATGCATACTTTATTTTGAGCTGTAAAGGATTAGTTCACCTCAAAATGAAGATTTCCTGATAATTTACTAATTTAGCCAATGCCATCCAAGATGTTCACGTCTTTCTGTCTTCAGTGGAAAGGTCCCGCTGGACGTAGGCGTAAATACAGCCACATTGTTGTGTGTTGAAGACATATTTATGTTTTTGCATCAGTTTATTGTTTATAATGGTCCTTTCGTGTGTGTATCCTGGATGTTTAAAACAATGGAGCGGTACTGACGCCTACGTCCAGCGTGACCTTTCCACCGTGATTACTGTCACAGACCAGAACAAGACCAACAATTGTGGTTAAAAAGCACATAAATGTTTTATTTTTTTAAGAAACGGCCGATCGTGTCGCTAGATAAGAGGCGATTCCTCAGCTGGGATCGTGCAGAGCCCTTTAAAACTGCATTGATTTGGTCTTGAATCCTGAAATGTCTTCCTCCAAAAACAATTTCTTTTCCACTGAAGTAAGAAAGACATGAACGTCTTGGATGGTATTGGGGTGAATAAATGAACAGGAAATCTTCATTTTGAGGTGAACTAATCCTTTAATCCCTGCCCCTCCACAATCAACCGCAAGCACACCTAAATTAGATGACAAAAAAAATAAATAAAAAAAGTCCCAGCCCTGCATTTTTTCCGTTTCCGATAATCTTGCTGTGTCTCATTCCTCCACAGGCCACAGACATCCAGGCTGCCTCGCTTCACACAAGTAGTGTATTACAGCACTACATTTGATTTCTACAGTGACTTCACTTTTCTGAGCGTCATCATGCTTCTTCGTGTGATCTCCGGAGGGCACAGGTGTTCGAAATGAGGAAGAAAAGATCCGTTTCTGCTTCCTGTTGCGTTACCAGCGGCTGGTACTCGCTTGGCGAATATAAAGAGAAATGAAACCGGTACACTGCTCCATAAACGCCACATAACGACTGACGATCGCATGACGCTTCCTGTCAGTGTAAATCTGCCTGTACACAATCAGGTCACATGACCCGTCAGTGTGTGGTTTATGATGTATAAACAGGGCATCTGCAGCGGTTTTAAAGTTTAAATGTAAGCCTTTTAAGAACTTTCCTCAAGACCTGCACACATAAAATGAATGCTGTATTGGGTGGGTCAATGTTTATGACTAATATTCAGCAATATTACTGATTTGACTGCAGTGACACTTTTGGATGAGAGCTCAACTGAAGGCTACACGACCTTTAAAACACTAAGCCAGGGGTTTTCAAACGGGGTCCGCAAAGTCATTTGCTATTCCGTATTTCCGGACTGCAAGTTTCATTTTTTTAACATCTGAAACGAGTTACAATTTAAATTCCAAAGTTACTTCTATATTAATTTACCATCAAATAAGCAAAACATAAGACACTTAAAAGTGGGCACTTGAAGGTTTCTAAAGATATTTCATATCTGTGTGAAGTAGGCAGTCACTTCTGCTGAATTTTGGTTCATTTTTGGTATATGGCTTCAGGAAGTTGTTCACGGACACCGAGACAGCAAGAGCATTTTTGTTTGTTTTCTCTATTTTGCAAAAGTATACTGTTTTGCTGTTATTTTGAAGATACACAAATAAAAATATATTGTGTACCACTTTTGAATGATATCTTACTCTTGTCTGCCAGAGTATTTTAAGTTGTAGGCTGTATCATGGCAAGGAAACACATGAAAATAGAACAACATTGCATGAGTTTGACAACGTGTGCTGCAAATACTCACACCGCAACCAAAGACAGAACACACACACACACACCCCGGTGGAAGTGTGTGTCGGGGATGTCACTCGGCAGTGGTGTGTGTTATGACCGGAGAGGAGCGTTTGCTGTGTACTTTAACATCCTGACTGTGTGTGCAACACATGTCGTCAAACTGATGCAGAGGTTTTCTTCATTTGCTGGTGTTTTTTCTTTTTGCATTGGGGTGTGCAACATTGACAAAAAAATGATATCTCTACATTTTCTTGGATTTTCTTGGTAATGAAACAATATTTAGCAGAGTGTGCTTATTGTGTTGGTAAAGAGTTGATCATATTCTGTGTTATAGTTAGTTCGCAGCGCCAGAAATGATCTTTTCCAATAAGTTTAAATAGATGATTTACCTTTTATATTTTTTTTAACCTAGGGCATTTTTTTAACCTAATTAAATATATTTTGTGCCAAATTCTACTGTACAACAGTAATATATTTCAGTCACAATTTCTTCAAGTTAAACCAGGCTTATATTGACTGCCATGAAGACCTTTGAGTCTCTGTGCATTACAATTTTACACCGTTTATGAAAGTAAATTAACAACAGCTCCGTGCTTCACAGTCAAAAAAGGCAAACTATGCAATATTATTAGTAACTGCACTTATTTAAGAAATGCAATAGTAATTTATGTTTATAACACATTATTTTGCCCCATCACAGGCTTAAGTTACAATTTTCAAAAGGGAACCTTGAAAAACAGCATTTATTTATTTATCAAAATAAATAGTTTGTATAAAACAAACTTTTAGTCAATAGATTTGCTTAACAGTAAACGAACTTATTTACGCTTTCCTTTTTTGAAGTGCTTTGACTTCTGCAGTGCTGACATTTGCTCATCTGTCAATCACGCTCATGGTGAACTGCACATGAACGCGCATTTAAAAAACAACTTTCAGACGAAGGAGAGAGCTAGCAATACACATAACTCTATGAATAACTCTATATGGATAACAATATCCCGACGAGAAATAGACCGAATGAATCACATGTAAAGGGAAGTTCGTCGTGTCTATGATTTGATCACCGAAAGCCAAAGATTAACGGGGTTTGATCCGATCCTGACGGTTAGCGTTAGCATGCTAACTGCAGGAATTAGTGCCCACATTTCTATTAAACTACCGTGAAGAAACAATGAAAACAGAGTGTTCTGCAGGGAGTGCTGATCTTACCCACACAGTGAATGAATTCAGACCTCCAGCAATCCGCGTCCTGGCGAGAAACAAACCTTTCATTCGTGTACAACCGCTTCGTGCACGGACTCGCCATTTTCTACTGTAACTGATCACGTGAACGCGCACGTTCACTGATAGCGCACATACGTGTCGCTTCGGCATGTGAGGTCATGACGCATGCGTCCTCTTTTTCTGCGGTCGACGAACTGACACACTACAGTCGTGCAGTAATTATTATTATTACCACTTCATGACAGCATTAGGAGAAAAAATTTTTATTTGGTTAATATTTCTGTAATATTATAAAAGTGATAATGACTGGCATCTCCAGGCCGACAGGTGGCGCTGGCGTGTGTTGAGCAGCAGCGATCAGCGTGTGTGTTTGTGTGTGTGTTCAGTTTCCACATGTAACATTACAGTAGCGTGATGCCAAAGATGGATCTGTAAACTTCTTAAACTGTCTTTGGTGTTTCTCCTCTTCCTTGTTTAAACTACATTAATGTGAGATAAACCATGAGGAACCGCGGCGCTTATAATATAGACCCGAGACTAAAACACCGAGTCCATCAGGTAAAATGAAGTATTACTGTATTATTTGTATCATTCAAGTAATAGTATACTGTACAATAACTAATAATAAAGTAATCTGACAAAAAAAGTGAAGACAGCCAGGGTAAGACATACAGTAACAAAATAAATAAAATACGAAGGAAAGTATTTGTTCCCTAAAGAGTCTGTAATGATTGTAATGTACAACTTTGAAACCTTGATTTTAAGTTAGTAACATAAAAAAATGGATTGTCTATGTTTACCTAGCAAGTTTATACATCAGATGGTTGTGTGAATGCCTGTATAACACATTATATTCCTCCTCTAATGCTTCCTTCCCATATATATAGCTAAACATTGTATACATTCAATATATGTGTGTGTGTGTGTGTGTGTGTGTGTGTGTGTACAGTGGTGGCCAAAATGATTAAACCATAAGATTTTTTTTAAGAGAAAGAAGTCTCTTCTGCTTACCAAGGCTTAATTTATTTGATCCAAAATACAGCAAAAACAGTAATATTGTGAAATATTTGTACAATTTAAAATCAGCTGTTTTCTATGTGAATATATAGTAAAGTATAATTTATTCCTGTGATCAAAGCTGAATTTATCATCATCATTACTCCAGTCTTCAGTGTCACACGATCCTTCAGAAATCATTCTAATATGATGATTTGATGCTCAAGAACCATTTATGATTATTATCAGTGTTGAAAACCGTTGTGTACCATTATCTTCCAGGATTCTTTGATGAATAGAAAGTTCCCTTTCAGTCGAGAACGTGAGACGTAGTCGGCGTCGACTGAAGGGACATCACGCTAGGGGAGCCAATTGTCTTCGAGTATCTTTAGAACGAGCCAATACACATTGGCATGCGAGATCTGCATCTCACACTCCGCCCCGCTGCGCGGGTATAAATTAGGGCTGTTGGAACGAATTCCGAAATTCTAATATAATTCGAATATTAAAAAAATAAATACTAATCATTTCGAATATTGCTTTTTTATGTATATTTAAAAAAAAATGTATATGCAATCTTGCCTTTCTCGCCGCCTTGGCTTACACGCATGTGAAAATGAAATGCTTTTGTTTCGTCTGATGAACAATAAAGTTTTTGAATCGTAACACAAGTGTGCACGTTATCCATGCTGTATCATCATAACAATACTGTGAAAAATGGTAAATGTTTAACAACGTAAAAAGTGCCTCCCAAAGCACCCGTGAAGCGAAAAACGCAAATATCTCACTGGATTCGGCGAGCACCGAGCTCGTTGGAATCGTCTAGTCGAACTGAAAATAATTATATAAGTTTAAGAATTGTTGGTGGCGTTTTCGCGGAGATATGAGCCGAAAACCATATTCAGCACGAATAAATGTTTATTAGATGTGCCTCTAGTGGACAGAACGTGTATCAACAACCACATGCTATAGTGGCATTGGAGATCCATAAGCCTGTGTAATGTCATAAATATTAATAATAGGATGAATTTGAGCATTCAATATTCGAATAGGCTATTATTTGAATATTAAATAAAATAAGGAATGGAATTCGAATAGTATTATAGAGGAAGATTGACAGCCCTAGTATAAATACGGAAGTAGATGCACGCATCAGTTGCCTTTCGCTTCGGAGCCGAGCTTCATGTTCAGGTCTTCTGAAGAGTGTTGTTAAACAACGAGCGAGTTTGTCTGTGCTTCTTCTGGAAGTCTCTCCCGGTGCAGCGGTGATCGCGAGCTTTCAAACTCTTAACTGCTGTTCTCACGGCACCCAAATACAACGTGTCCTGCTCAGTCTCGGTTGGATGATTGGTATCTCGGGGCGGGTTGTGCTTGTTCTCAGCCCGCCGCCCCAGTGTCCTTCTTTCCCGAAGTGCATGGACAGCTTACTAGGTCGTGGATGGCACCTTTTACTGCCGAAAACTGCCTGAGTGTTTCTTCCCCCCTCAAGGGTTATGAGGCTATCCCTCCAGTGGAGCGGTCTGTTGCGACACACCTGTGTCCAATGGCCGCTGCATCAGGGGGATCCTTGTCTCCCCTCGCAGGCAAGGATCCCCTCCCCTCCCCTCGCGTCAGGTTTGATGGTCAGAGCTTACAAAGCTTGTGGGCAAGCCGCCGCGTCTTTGCATGCCATGGCATTGTTGCAGGTCTATCAGGCCAAGATACTCATGGACATGCACGAGGGTAGTCTAGACCTTGCGCTCATGAGTGAGCTCCGCACTGCTGCTGACCTCGCCCTCACGGGCACGGTCGGACTAGCGATCTCCACCCTAGTGGTCCAGGAGCGCCATCATTGGCTCAGCCTGGTTGAGATGGCGGATGCGGACAAGGTTCGGTTCCTGGACTCCCCAAGGACCCTGTAGAACAGCCTTGCACCCCTCAGCCCCCTCTTGTTCACCAGCCGGCAACACGGTAAGTTCGAGGACCTGGTCATCAGCCTTCTCACGCACCCCCTGTTTCCCCGTAGAGACAGGTAAGTGTTGCACCGCACACTCAGACCCTGCTTCGGGCCGCTTCCGGGGCTTCCGAGCCGGGTCCCTGTCCTCCACCTCGCTGCCACACCTCGGGTACATCTGTGGTCTTCTGGGCCTGGTTCGTAGAAGCGGAAAAGGCTTCTGAACCGGTCCGGACCAGACCATGACCATCATACTCGGATATGCCATTCATTATCGCTCGGCGCCCGCTCAAGTTCAGTGATAGTCATCACACTAGGTGTTGAGCAGATATGCTCCTGAATGTTAGGGATATTCATCACACCTAGTGTTGAGCAGTGCTCCGGTCTTGTCCGCGCATGTTGCTGTCCTACTAGCGAAGGATGCAATATAGCCGCTCCTTCCAGCCGATATGAAGGCCAGTTTTTATGGTACCTAGTATGTGGTGGGTCGTGACCATCTTGGACCTGTGTCACTTGAAACGGGCCTTTCTCAAAAGCCTCCGTCCAAGTTCCTAACACAGAGAGACATTTTTTATTAAATGCCCTGCCCCCAAGCTTGGTCTGCAGCGTTTGACCTGAATGACATGTACTTCCGCACCACAGGCCATCCTGCGTGTTGCGTTTGAGGGTTCGAAGTATCAGTACAGAGTCCTACCCTTCGTGTGCTCCATAGCCAGTTGGATCTTTAGGTCAACTGGGAGAGAGTAATCTCACCCACGGGCTGAGTATCTCTTTTCCGGTATGGAGATGGACTTGGTCCAACATGCCTCTTCAAGAAGAGAGTGTGTCCGGTCAGTGCTATACAGAAGTGAGAAAGGGTCCCCCTAAAAGAACTTTCACAGGCTCCTGGGGCATATGGCAGACACAGCCGCATGGCTTCCTCCATATGAAGGCCGCTTAAGCACCTGCTTCATGGTCGAGTCCCGAGGTGACCGTGGCAGAGTGGTACGCCCTGTGTGACAACAGATAACCTCCGGCCTGACCCCAAACCCTCACCGACTGAGGGGCCATGTACAAAGGGCATGCTTTAACAGAGGCCTGGGCGACCTCCGACTGCATTATTATTCATTGCCTCGAGTTGTTGCAGTTCACCTCGCTTTGAGCCACCGCTGCTCAGCGAGCAGGTACTGGTCTGAAAAGACAGCATCGCGACCGTTGCTCTAAGCTTCCCTCGCATGTCACAACTCGCCCGTCACCTCCTTGGAGTAAGAAGCTTTTGAGGTCGCGTCATTCCACTATTTCTTCCGGCCTGCTCAATCGTGCCGCCGCCGATCCTCACGACAGCCTATGGCCAGGAAGAATGGAGACTCCATCCCCAGGTGGTTCAGCTGTGCAGGGACCACTTCGGGGTCACACAGTTACATCTGTTTGCCTCTCCGGATTCGTTCCTCTGCCAGTTGTGTTATTTCTGTCTGAGAGGACAACCCTTGGACAGACACTGACTCTCAGCTGGCCCTAGGGCCCCGCAGAAATGCGTTCCCCAGTGAGCCTTCTAAAAAAGCGGCTGTGCGATTCATTGTCGCTCACTCAAGTTCAGTGATTTTCATCACACTCAGGTGTTCTATATTAATTTCACACTCAGCTCCCCGTGGAGGTAAGTGTTGCAGTGACTTCTTCACACCTAGTGTTGAGCAGTGCTCCTGTCTTGTTCGCGCATGTCGCTTGCACCTACTGTGCTAGGTCAGGAGTGGAGCAGGTCTTGATAGCTGCCCCTTATTGGCCCAACCAGACCTAGTTCTTTTGAACTTGCTCCCCTCGACAGCCCTTCCTGACTTTCCCCTGAAAACATTCTCAGGGATGAGACATGATGACACCGCAGGATTATGTGGTATCAGAATGCATCACTTTTTATCAGAACGCACACAGATTATCAGAACGCATCATTTCTGTGAGAACACCCCCTAAGAGGAAGTTTTGCTTATGCCAAATAGAAGTGAAACCTATTCGTTGAGTGAGTCTTCTCTCCGTGAGGAGATCCTGAAGGCGTTCGGTCATTTCAGTGATCTCTTTCCTGCAAGATGGGTTGGTGTGAGGGCTGTGTCCTCCACCCTCAAATGATGTTGCCTCTATTTTTTTGACGCACGTCATGATGCAGTAGCATGGGAAGCACGTCCTGATCGCCAGGTTCCTGAGGGAGCAAGGGAAATGAATCTGCCTTGCGCTCCTCTTTATCCTCTTGGGCCTTATCTCTGGTGCTACTGCACTTTAGAGACCGCCCCTGAGCCACTGCAGGCAGTGAGTTAAAAATTCTGTTTTTAAAGAAACCGTTCTCCTGCTCGCCTGGTTTCTACTAGAAGTTAGGAACTTGCTCGCTTTCGGTCAACGAGTTGTGACAGGAATTCGCGCTGGCTAACTCTCACGAGCTGAGACCCCGGCCTGGATATGTGCCCAAGGTTCCTACCTCTCCCTAAAGGTGGGACAAGGTAGTGAGCCTGCAAGCGCTGCCCCGGAGGAGGCAGACCCAGCCCTAGCTTTCTCTGTCCATCCGCTTCATTATACATGCACAGAACGCAAGCTTTAGGACCTCTGACCAGCTCTTGTCTGTTAAGGAAATCAGCAGAAAAGGAAGGCTGTTTCCAAGCAAGGTTGGCCCACTGAAATGGTGGTGAAAATCCAAAGATGCATGTGTCCACCTAGGTGGTGAGCTCCCCTGAAAGTGAGTGTGTGCTCCGGCCTAGGCGTTGACACAGAGTGCTTCGCTGACAGATATTCTAGAGTTGGGGGCTGGGCGACGCCTAAAGTCGAACCGCTGCTTCCTGTGGGCTCCCTTCTCATGAAGCCAGTTTCACTGTAAGCCTGGTTTGAAGTGTCGGCTTGCTGCTCCAATCCCCTCCTATGGACTGTATATACGTGCGCATTTCTTACTCCAGTAGAGTTCCCTCTTAAACTGAACCCTGTCGAGTTCCTCCACACCCTCCGGCGACGGACGGAGCAGAGCGTCTGAAGCCAGGCCTACCACTGGTATGCACTGGTGGAACTTGTGCTAGACTGGGTCCATATGTTGCGATCCCTACGGTGATCCCATGTGTGTATTCTTCCGAAAAAAATTTATCGCCCAGCCCTATGTTGTACTGCCTGTCAATTCACCCAGTCCATATGTGTATTCTCCACGTTACCTCCTGTGGGCAGGATGTGGCTTCTGCAGCGTCCCTTCCTTCCATGTACAGGGAACGCTTTCCCAGTGGTCCTGTAGGAACAGCAGTGACTTCCCTGGCCTAAGCCCTGTCCCTTCTCATCCTTTAATCACGGGGGATCAGGTGGCTCTGTCTAGGCACTGGAAGGTGGCAGCACTAGTGGCATGTTAAATAGATCCCCATTCAGTCGACGTCGACTACGTCTGGCGTTCTCGACTGAAAGGGAACATCCTGGTTGCGTGTGCAACCCACCGTTCCCTGAAGGAGGGTGTAGTCCCTTCGCCACTATTGATGGACCACCGCTGACTCCGGGTTCTGTTCGGCTCCTCAGCGAAAAGCAAGTGGTGCTTTCATATACTTCCGTATTTAAACCCGCGGGGCGAAGTGTGAGATGGAGATGTACATTGGCTCGTTCTAAAGATGCTCAAAGAAGACAGGGTCCCTAACGCGATCCCCATTCAGTCGTCGCCGACTACGTCCTCCTCCGTTGCCTCCTTCAGGGAACAGTGGGTTGCATACGCAACCAGGACGTTCATAAGAGCAGCATTTATCTGAAATAGAAAGCTTTTGCAACATAATACATTTCTATACTGTCACTTTTGATCTATTTAATGCATCTTTGCTGAATGCATTTTTTTTTTTTTTTTTTACAAAACTCTTACTGACCCCAAACTTTTGAACGGTAGTGATAATGTTCCAACAGCTTCCTATTTCAGATAAATGCTGTTCTTTTGAACTTTTTATTCATCAAATAATCCTGAAAAAACATTGTACACAACTGTTTTCAACATTGATAATAATAATAAATGTTTCTTGATCATGAAATCATCATATTGGAATGATTTCTGAAGGATCATATGACACTGAAGACTGGAGTAATGATGCTGAAAATTCATCTTTGAACACAGGATTAAATTACATTTTACAATATATTCAAATAGAAAACAGTTATTTTAAATTTGACAAATATTTCACAATATTACTGTTTTTTCTGTATTTTGGATCAAATAAATTAAGCCTTGGTGAGCAGAAGAGACTTCTTTTAGAACTTAAAAAAATATTACCGTTCTAATCATTTTGGTAACTTTTAATAATAAAGTGTGTGTGTATATATATATACATATATGTGTGTGTGTGTGTGTATATATATATATATATATATAGATATATAGATATATAGATATAGATATATATGTGCGTGTTGGTGTATATATGTATGTGTGTGTGTATGATGTGTTTTCAATGGTCTCTCCCACATCTGCCTGTTTCAGTTCCTGAAGACCCACGATGATCAGTATGTGGATATTTCAGCCATGGCCTCTGAGCTCCAGCAACAGTTCAGGTGCGTTTCCTGATCAATCTCCTCCAAACACACAGAGTTACCTTCAGCAGTGAGTCTGAGACGTGCTTGTGTTTGTGTTTGAGTCTGAGATGTGCTTGTGTTTGAGCAGGACTGAATACGGCCGGAGGAACAAGAACGCCTTCAGGATTCAAGTGGAAAAAGGTCAAAATTACTTGAAATTGTTTGTATTATTGTATGAAAACAGTGTTAGAGCAGGGGTTTCCAATCCGAGTGACGCCACCCGTGGAAAAGATAAAAAATAAACAAATAAGACTAAGATAAATGATAAATTAGATTAAAATAATTGAATAAAAATGTCATTAAAATAAACATTTTGCTAGCAATTAAATAGATTATTTAAAAAATAGACAAATCTGATATTATTTTAATCTCCAATCTGTTATCTAACAGTTGATATAGTTGTTTAATGCTGATCTAACTGCAGAAACACTCGCCAGGTTTAAACCCCAGTTGCTTACAATGAGCTCCTATGAGAACTCTAATATTCTATACTTTTATGAATCCTATTGTTTTTAACTATGCCGTGGTTTAGGGTGTGTTTGTTGTCAAACTCAAAATTTTGTCTATTTTTAATTATTAAAAAATGCCATTTTGTATAATTATACTACTTACTCGCTCTAGATTACTCGCTCTAGGTTACTCGCTCTAGGTTACTCGCTCTAGATTACTCGCCCTAGATTACTCGCTCTAGGTTACTCGCTCTCGATTACGCGCTCTAGATTACTACCTCTAGGTTACTCGCTCTAGATTGCTCATTCTAGGTTACTCACTCTAGGTTACTCACTCTAGATTACTCGCTCTAGGTTACTCACTCTTGGTTACTCGCTCTAGATTACGCGCTCTAGATTACTCGCCCTAGATTACTCGCCCTAGATTACTCGCTCTAGGTTACTCACTCTTGGTTACTCGCTCTAGATTACGCGCTCTAGATTACTCGGTCTAGATTACTCGCTCTAGATTACTCGCTCTAGGTTACTCGCTCTCGATTACGCGCTCTAGATTACTACCTCTAGGTTACTCGCTCTAGATTGCTCATTCTAGGTTACTCACTCTAGGTTACTCACTCTAGATTACTCGCTCTAGGTTACTCACTCTTGGTTACTCGCTCTAGATTACTCGCTCTAGGTTACTCGCTCTAGATTACTCCCTCTAGATTACTCGCCCTAGATTACTCGCTCTAGGTTACTCGCTCTCGATTACGCGCTCTAGATTACTAGCTCTAGATTACTAGTCTCTAGGTTACTCGCTCTAGATTACTCGCCCTAGATTACTCGCCCTAGATTACTCGCTCTAGATTACTCGCTCTAGGTTACTCGCTCTCGATTACGCGCTCTAGATTACTCGCTCTAGATTACTCGCTCTAGGTTACTCGCTCTCGATTACGCGCTCTAGATTACTCGCTCTAGGTTACTCGCTCTAGATTGCTCACTCTAGGTTACTCACTCTAGGTTACTCACTCTAGGTTACTCACTCTAGGTTACTCACTATTGGTTACTCGCTCTAGGTTACTCGCTCTAGGTTACTCGCTCTAGGTTACTCGCTCTAGATTACTCGCTCTAGGTTACTCGCCCTAGATTACTCGCTCTAGGTTACTCGCTCTAGGTTACTCGCTCTCGATTACTCGCTCTAGATTACTCGCTCTAGGTTACTCGCTCTCGATTACGCGCTCTAGATTACTCGCTCTAGGTTACTCGCTCTAGATTGCTCATTCTAGGTTACTCACTCTAGGTTACTCACTCTAGGTTACTCACTATTGGTTACTCGCTCTAGGTTACTCGCTCTAGGTTACTCGCTCTAGGTTACTCGCTCTCGATTACGCGCTCTAGATTACTCGCTCTAGGTTCCTCGCTCTAGATTGCTCATTCTAGGTTACTCACTCTAGGTTACTCACTCTTGGTTACTCGCTCTTGGTTACTCGCTCTTGGTTACTCGCTCTAGGTTACTCGCTCTAGATTACTCGCCCTAGATTACTCGCCCTAGGTTACTCGCTCTAGGTTACTCGCTCTAGATTACTAGCTCTAGGTTACTCGCTCTAGATTACTTGATCTAGGTTACTTGCTCTAGATTAATCACGCTAGGTTACTCGCTCTAGATTACTTGCTCTAGGTTACTCGGTCTAGATTACTCGGTCTAGATTACTCGGTCTAGATTACTCTGTCTAGATTACTCGGTCTAGATTACTCGGTCTAGATTACTCGGTCTAGATTACTCGCTCTAGGTAACTCGCTCTAGATTACTTGCTCTAGGTTACTCGCTCTAGATTACTTACTCTAGGTTACTCGCTCTAGATTACTCGCTCTAGGTTACTCACTCTAGGTTACTCGCTCTAGGTTACTCGCTCTAGGTTACTCGCTCTAGATTACTCGCTCTAGGTTACTCGCTTTAGATTACTCGCTCTAGGTTACTCGCTCTAGATTACTAACCCTAGATTACTCGCTCTAGGTTACTCTCTCTAATTTCTGTTTTCTCGAAGCTGCTAAGGAAATGTTTTGAGTCGTAAAAGGTTTTGAATGGTTGTGTGTGCAGTGCATGCAGTGATATGCAGCGAGTCTGACATCTGTGCCCTGGAGAACACACACCTGGCCAAACGAGCGAGACGCAGCCGAGAGGACGGGTACGACACCACACACACTCTTCTTCATCATCATCATTACTGCTGTTGCTCTTAAAGCTGTTCTCTGGTGTGTGTTTCAGGGAGGACAGCGAGAGCAGCACTGACAGCGAGGACGACATCCCTGAACATGAAGTAACGGCAGTTTCACTCCACCAAAGACACATCACATCTAACTCCAGCCAGAACTAGCCGCGGTTCCATTACCCTTCAAATTGCGCAAATTGAAATTGTGAATTGAAAATACGCCCAATGGAAACATATATATCGCAACTCCCATATATCACAAAACAGATTTTACGCTCGCATGAGGAGGTTTTTCAGGCAATTCGAAAAAATAATATTTCGCAAACCTGCAATGGAAACCATTTTTGTGCATGTGATTGGACAGAAGACGGGACCGAGTTCTTTATTAAACTCATAAAAGACAAAAGAATTACAGGAATACTGGATTCTAAACAACAAAGAAACGCCACAATTTATCAAGAGCTTGAAGCAGAAATGAGGAGAAACTCCCAGAAACTCCTGATACGAGCCGCTCACAGTATAAGAGTCTTTCCTTGACATTAATGTTGAATAACACACACACACAGACACACACACACACACCATCCATTAATAATAATGTCCAGTGCGGTGGCTGAGATATACATAAACCTACTAACATCCGTCGCCATGATTATTGGAATGACTTATCATGAGAGGAAAAAAGTAAGTTTTAGTCACAACATCAGTTAATGCGTAATTTCGCAATATTTTTTTACCGACATTTAGAAAATATCGCAAAAGTTTTGTGCAGCTCTGTAATGAAGACGATGTGTGTGTCAATCTCTCGCCGTTTGGCCGCACTTTCACCTCAGTAGTTTTAGTTTATCTGTCCCCGAGAACACGTTGAGCTCTGTTTCATGTTTTACACAAGGTCAAGTGACTGTTCTTTGTAAGCTGTAATGAAGATCTAATTGCGATAAATGATGTGTTTCTCCACAGCACAGTAATCTTCTGAACAGCTCTCTGACGTCTCTGTACCAGCGAGGAGCGGGCGGCTCGACGGCTCGGGGGGGCGAGGGCTGGGTCCGGGAGGACTCTGGAGAACAGGAGCACATCTGTATCGACCTGTGCGAGGAGGAGCCCGCCAGCACTGCGGTACACACCCGCCTGACCCATCAGCACTCACAACATCTAAATCACCACAAACCCTACAATTTTACCTCATTTATTACTTTTTTTTGTCCAGAATTTGTTTATTTCATTTTGATTTTATTTTTCTATTTTTTAATGCAATTTATTTTTGGAGATTCTGTTATTTTTTATTTTATTTACCTTAAAATGACTAGATTTGATCAATAAATAATTAATAAATAGTCTTTTAAGCACATTCCTCACACACTCTTTCAACTTAAATTCAAAATAACTCACAATTTCATGCATAACGCTTTTAATTCAGCTCAAAATATCTTACCTTGGGTGTCTTTGCCGACCTCTTGTGGGAAAATAAAGAATATAATAGGATATTTCATGACTTCTAGATGGCTTTATAGCTGTTCCTCTGGATCCCAAAGTCAGTTTTAAATTTAGTGTGCATTCAGATACACATGAAAACACATAAAAATTTGTTAGTTTAAGCATTTTTAGTTTGAATTTTGAGCATTTTTAGGTTTTTCTATGTGTGCTGAAGCGTTCCTCACATTCATTCACATGAATCGAATACTTGCGTTTGCGTCCTCCATGTAAGCGGACAGATGGGATATTCCCGTCAATGCAGGCGAATGACGTCAACTCCAGCCGCGATCACATGACTGTTCAATGGACGAAGGCTCAACCCAATGTTTTGCTAACCTTTAAAGATGGTGTGGAAAGCAAAAGCTTGTATTATCATTTCGTCTGCGTCAATTGCCAATCATTTTTACTTCCTTTTCAGCCTAAGCTTTTCCTCAGTGCGTCTCCCTCGGGTTGTTTTGTCAAGTGTAGTGTATATGTAGATATTAGATATGGGTCACTCTTAAAAGATGTAAGCTGGCCGTCAAAAAAATTGGATATAGTCAACAAATCGGACTTGGGGGTATCTGGACCTGCAGTGTAACTGTAAAAAACTAAAAAACTGAAAATAAAAAAAAAAGTAATTGCGAATTTTTATCTCCCAATTCTGACTTTTTTTTCTCACAATTGCGAGTTTACATTATTTAAAGTTGCAATTGTGTGGTATAAAGTCAGAATTGCAAGATATAAACTCGCGAGATAAAAAGTCCAAATTGTCTTATAAAATGTTTTATTATGTGGCTGAAACAAGCTTCTATACTAACCACATGTTAACCTGCAGTCCCCCCCCCCAAAAAAAAAAAACAACAATTGAAAAAAATGTAAGTGATTAAAGTTATTTTTCAAGAAATATTAAAACGTTTTGCTGCTTTGCTAAAAAATACGCCACACATATAAAAGTTTAATTATATCCTCATCTTTCATTAGTGCTGTCCATAGATGTTCCAGTATTGATATGCCCACATATGTTGGAAAAGGCCGAAATGAAGCAAGCGGAGCTTTTACATTTACATCTCATCATCACGGTGTGTTTACAGAAGCAGAGAAGTCCAGCGAAGAAACCGAGATCGAAGAGCGGAAAGATGAAGAGAGTGAAGAAGAACAAGCATGAGGAGGACGTGGACGATGAGATCAGTGACGCAATACTGCAGAAAAAGAGTCAGTGAAACTCATCACACACTTCATCCACATCCTATCCATCAGAAGAGTGTGTGTGTGTGTGTGGGGCGGGGGGTTATCAAAGTCTAAAGAAAACAACTGTGTTTTCCATAAAGAAGAGAGTTTTTAGGGCCGTTAAGATTGTGCAGTGTGAGAAACAATGTTGTCATTATTGAAATTGTGGAAACACTTAAAATAAGGTTCAATTAGTTTACGTTTAAGTTTACATTTAAGTTGAACTAAAAATAAGCATTACATCAGTTGCAGTATTATCTTTATCTAGAGTCCAATTCTCACTATTAACTAGTTGCTTATTAACATGCATATTACCAGGATTTGGGGTGTTTATTAGCACGTATACAGCACATATTAATGCCTTATTCTGCATGATCATATTCTATATACCTTAATCCTACGATATCTAAACTTAACAACTACCTTACTAACTATTAATAATGGTAATTAGGTCATTAGGAGTTGCGGTTAAAAATGAGAATTGGACCCTAAACTAATGTGTGACCCACTTTACAATAAGGTTTCTTTTGTTGTTAACATTAGTTAATATGAATTAACAATAAAAAATACCGTACTTGTACAGCATTTATTAATCTTAGTTCATGTTCATTTTAACATTTACTAAAATATTTTTAAGATCTAAAGTTGTATCTGTTAAAACGGTTGCACTGTGAACTAAGATGAGCAGGATCATTTTTATTAATAAAGTTAAAATAATTGTTAATGTTGTTTAATGCTTTAAGTAATGTTAACTAATGGGACCTTTTTGTAAAGTGTTACCATCTCTATTACATTAGTTGTTCATTAGTTAAAATTAACATCAACAGATCAACTTTTGATTTAGTAAATGTTGAAATTGACATGCTTTAATTTTTCATTGTTAGTTCATGTTAACAAATGGAACCTCATTGTAAAGTATTTATACATCATGTAGTATTTTTAAATGGGAAAAATTAATAAAATGTGATGCAAAAAAAACGTTTAAAAAATAAGCTTTATTTTTTTGATGCAAAACATATTTGTGTATAGTTTATTTGGTGTGATATGACCCAGACGTGCTTTTGTGATATTCAGCCAAGATGTCAGTGCATCAGTTTTTGTGTAATATTTTTTTTCCTCATTTTAACTCCAGGCAAGATCACGGCCCATGAGCTTCAGCACTCTCCTGTGAAGTTTGAGGATTTCGGTGGCAGTGATGAAACTCTGCAGGTCAGTGTCAGCTCTGATCATGTGTTAATCTCCCACACACACACACACACACACACCCCGATGTCTTACTGCTCACACACACACTGATGTCTAACTGCTCACACACACACACTGATGTCTAACTGCTCACACACACACACTGATGTCTAACTGCTCACACACACACAAACTGATGTCTAACGGCCTCCGGTTGCTTGTGTTCTCCAGGATGTGTGTAAACTGCTGATCCACATGAGGCATCCGGAAGTGTACCAGCGGCTCGGAGTCGTTCCTCCGCGGGGATTCCTCCTTCACGGGCCACCGGGGTGTGGGAAAACACTGCTCGCTCAAGCTGTGGCCGGAGTGAGTGACTGTAACTGTGTGTGTGTGTGTGTGTGTGTGTGAGTGTTAGTGAGTATGAGTGAGTGAGTATTAGTGAGTGTGAGTATGAGTTTGTGAGTATGAGTGAGTGTGTGTGAGTTTGTGAGTATGAGTGTGTGTGTGTGTTAGTATGAGTGTGTGAGTGTGAGTATGAGTTTGTGAGTATGAGTGTGTGAGTGTCTGAGTGTGAGTATTAGTAAGTGAGTTTGTGAGTGAGTATGAGTGTATGAGTTTGTGAGTGTGAGTGTAAGTATGAGTTTGTGAGTATGAGTGTGTGAGTATGAGAGTGTAAGTACGAGTTTGTGAGTATGAGTGTATTGTAGTATGAGTGTGTGAGTGTAAGTGTGAGTGTAAGTATGAGTATGTGAGTGAGTGTGAGTATAAGTGTGTGTGTGTGTGAGTATGAGTGTGTGAGTATGAGTGTGTGAGTATGAGTGAGTGAGTGTGAGTATGAGAGTGTGAGTGTGTGAGTGTGAGTATGAGAGTGAGTGTGAGTATGAGAGTGAGTGTGAGTATGAGTGTGTGAGTATGAGTGTGTGAGTGTGAGTATGAGTGTGTGAGTATGAGTGTGTGAGTGTGAGTATGAGTGTGTGAGTGTGAGTATGAGTGAGTGAGTATGAGTGAGTATGAGTGTGAGTATGAGTGAGTGTGAGTATGAGTGAGTGTGAGTATGTGTGAGTGTGAGTATGTGTGAGTATGAGTGAGAGTGTGAGTATGAGTGTGTGAGTATGAGTGTGTAAGTATGAGTGTGTGAGTATGAGTGTGTGAGTATGAGTGTATGAGTGTGTGAGTGTGAGTATGAGTGTGTGAGTATGAGTGTGTTAGTGTGAATATGAGTATGAGTATGTGAGTATGAGTGTGTGAGTATGAGTGTGTAAGTATGAGTGTGTGAGTATGAGTGTGTGAGTATGAGTGTATGAGTGTGTGAGTGTGAGTATGAGTGTGTGAGTATGAGTGTGTTAGTGTGAATATGAGTATGAGTATGTGAGTATGAGTGTGTGAGTATGAGTGTGTCAGTATGAGTGTGTCAGTATGAGTGTGTGAGTATGAGTGTGAGTGAGTGAGTGAGTATGAGAGAGTGAGTCGTTTTGAGTGTGTGTGAGTGAGTATGAGAGTATGAGAGAGTGAGTCGTTTTGAGTGTGTGTGTGTGTGTCTGAGTGAGTGTGTGTGTTTTTCACTGCTGAGCGTGTGTGTCTGATGTGTGTGTAGGAGACGGGTTTGCCCATGCTGAAGGTCTCTGCACCGGAGCTGGTGTCTGGAGTCTCTGGAGAGTCTGAGCAGAAGATGCGGGAACTGTTCGAGCAAGCCATAGTAACATCCACTCTCCTGAACACACCTTACCCTTCACAGACGCTTGACTGAGCTTCAACATGTGTCATTCAGATGCTCCATTCCCTCTCATGTTTATTTGCTGATGTAACTCGTAGTAAAGAGGAAGAGATGATCGGTTCTTCTGTCACACACATTAAACACACACACACACACACACACGTTGGTGCAACTACATTATGAGGACTCTCCATAGGGGTAATGATTTTTATACTGTACAAACTGTATATTCTCTCCCCTTACACAGACACACACACACACACACGCAC
>JAULUF010000025.1:1992500-2117500 GCA_031834385.1 Semotilus atromaculatus
ACTATCCTTGACTCTTTGGATTTTAAATCTCAATGTAGGCTATAACGTTACACACCCGCGAAAACCTCAGTTTGTCGTAGACACACTTGCCCTATGAAAAAGTGCGGGGGACGAATTTACATTTTATAAAAAGTGGGGGGGACGAATTTACATTTTATAAAAAGTGGGGGGGACACGTCCCCCGCGTCCCCCCCGTAATCTACGCCCATGTCTATAGTTACCATAAACTTCGCAGCTTTAAAAAACCAATCATCATTCCTAACGCCGACACCTGACAGCGAATCCGAGTCAGAGTAGGGCAGAAGTTTTCAAAGTATTTTACACCGAGTCTGAAACTGGACACTGCCGAACAGAGACCTGCACGTCGGACTGCAAGCTTGAGGCAAGTTAGCTTACAATGTTAACTGTCCTGTCAGATACACAGTGATTTTGACAAATTTTAGATCAAAAACGATGGATAAATAAAAATGTTTGGGTATTTTTGTGTGTTTCTAAATCATTTCTGCATTTCCTCAATGTTATAAAATGAGAGGTATAGTAGGCTATATAATATCGCGAGCGGGCCGTTAGCGCAGAGCAAGGAACGAGCAAGTTAGTGAGTTGTCGTCGAAAAAGATCGAGGGGAAAGGAGATGGCATGTCAACTGACGCGACCGTAGCTCAATAAGTGCTTGGTGCAAGGCCACAGGTAGGATTCAAAGTGTGACGTCCAGGCATGTTGGCTAATGCCATCGGGACTACCGGGAGATTCCTGATCCGGTGCTTTTTGGGCCGATACATCTCATACTTTTTTTTGTTTGTTTGTCTTAACGGCCCATAGAACTCGTACATCGGCCCATTCGTTTTACTTGATTGGCGGCGCTGGGTTAGGCTAGTAATGCATTATGCATTGGCCAAAAAAAATTCAGCCTAGTTTGACACCCCATGAAACGCGTAGATCAGCGGCCCATTGGTTCTTTTCTTGATTGACACTGGGCTGGCCCAATGACATCTTTAATGTGAAGTATAGAAATAAACTCTTTCAAGTATAGAAATTAGTACAAGACTAATTATGAAAGTTTCCTTTATTTTTCAGTGTATTTGTTTTACAATATATATTAATATTATGCGATTAATATTATATATTTTTATATATATATATAAATATATATATATAAAGTTGATTGGATTTTTTTGGATCTGTTAACTCTCGCTCGTTCCTCACTCACTCATTAATTTTTTATTTTATTTTTGGGTGGGAGTGGCGGTGTATATATATGTATATGTTTTTTTATTTTTATTTTTTATATATATAAAGTTGATTGAATTTTTTGCTGCCGTATCCTTCTCACCTTTTTTACCCCTGACCCGTTTTCATGCCTGATAGGATGCCATTATGAAGAAATCATGAAGATGAAATCATGAAGTTGTTTATTTGTAAATGAACAATTACAAAAACAATACAAACAGTTGGAAAAAAAATATCTTTTCTTAATGTTACATACTAGCAAAACACTGCAACAATATTTTTTAAAGTACAATTTCAAACTGCAATAAGCAATACCATACATATGGCTGGGGATATATAGATGTTGACAAATCAGAATGACCATATTCATGACCTCGAATGCAAATATTAGCGATTAAAGACATAATTGATAGCTAATTGGTACAGCAAAGAAGTGTTTTTGGATCTATTTTATATTTTATCATTTATAAATCAGTGTATAATGGATTGTTAACATGCACATTGAAAAGGCAAATGCGTTACTTATAAGTAATTATAAAAAAACAAGATAAATCTAACTATAACTGTTGTTATAATGCAGTAAAGGTCTTAATGAGTCTTTATAAATATTTATAAGTATAAATGGGGCTATAATTCATTATAAGCATGGACTTTATAGAAAGTGTTATCCATCTTTCTTTAGTGTTGCTGTCCAAAAACTAAATGTATCCTTAATTTATTCCGTCGCAGGATCCTGAGGACGCTGTGCCGTAAGATCACGCTGCCGGAGGACTTCGACTACAGACAGCTGGCGCGGCTCACTCCAGGGTATGTGGGCGCAGATTTGATGGCGCTGTGTCGCGAGGCGGCCATGACCACCGTCAACCGAATCCTGCTGAAGTCCGGCAGTGAAGACGCCACTCCACCGGTAACACACGTTTAAATATGTGCTATAATGCCATTTTCACAAGATGTAAAATACATCTCTGATGTCCCTAGAGTGTGTGTGTGTGTGTGTGTGTGTGAAGTTTTAGCTCAAAATACCCCACAGATATTTTTATAAAGGGTGTTAAAGTTTTTGAGGGTGAGCAAAAACGCACTGTTTTTGTGTCTGTCCCTTTAAATGCAAATGAGCTGCTGTTTTTTCCTCAAAAAATATTTTAAACAGTAATATCTGATTGGCTATGTAATATTGTAAATGTTCAGTCTCATGACCAGATCTGACAAATGTTATAAAGTAGGTTCAACATCAGTTAATTTTATATTTTTTCACACATTTATATTTTGCTTTAGATTTTTTTTTAAAGGTTAAAGACAAGACATGACATTCAGCCAGTAAAACCTGTTCTAGTAGAGCCCAAAAACAACATCAAGACTTTGAAAAAAGTGCAGAATATGACCTCTTTAAATATTTAGCCATTTGAAATGGTAATACACTGCAATAAAACACAGATCATATACTGTCGGTCCACAGAAGTGTGAGCTGGAGCAGCTGTTGTGTTTGCTGAAGACGAACGAGTCTCTGAGCGAGGAGCAGCTCTCTGGACTCTGCGTCCTCATGTCGGACTTCAAGTCGTCGTTAGCCAGTGTCCAGCCGTCCGCGAAGCGCGAGGGTTTCGCCACCGTGCCGGACGTGACCTGGGAAGATGTGGGCGCCCTGCACGACATCCGCGAGGAGCTCAACATGGCCATCATGGTACTGAAGATTAATGATAATACTTCAAGCATTGCAACAGTTCAGCATTAAAGGAGTAGTCCACCCAAAAATGAAAATTAGCCCATGATTTACTCATCCTCAAGTCATCCTAGTGTATATGACATTCTTCTTTCAGACGAAAACAATCAGAGTTATATTGAAAAATATCCTGGCTCTTCCAAGCTTTATAATGGCAGTGAATGGCTGTTTCTGTTTTGAAGTCCCTAAAAGTGCATCTATGCATCATAAAAGTGCATCTATGCATCATAAAAGTGCATCTATTCATCATAAAAGTGCATCTATTCATCATAAAAGTGCATCTGTCCATCATAAAAGTGCATCTATCCATCATAAAAGTGCATCTATCGGTCATAAAAGTGAATCTGTCCATCGTAAAAGTGCATCTGTCCATCATAAAAGTTAATCTGTCCATCATAAAAGTGCATCTGTCCATCATAAAAGTGCATCTGTCCATCCATCATAAAAGTGCATCTATCCATCATAAAAGTGCATCTATCGATCATAAAAGTTAATCTGTCCATCATAAAAGTGCAGGATATTTTTTAATATAACTCTGATTGTGTTCGTCTGAAAGAAGAATGTCATATACACTAGGATGACTTCAAATCATGGGCTAATTTTCATTTTTGGGTGAACTGTCCCTTTAATAGTCTTGTTGAATAAACTGGCTTCTCCTGACTCTGCTTCCTAAGAAAGGTGAAGATGATGAGTAAGGCCAGATCTGAGTGTTGTGTTTGTATGTTCCCAGGCTCCCATCAACAACCCGGAGCATTTCCGAGCCCTGGGTCTCAGTGCGCCGGCCGGAGTGCTGCTCGCCGGGCCGCCCGGCTGTGGGAAGACCCTCTTAGCCAAAGTCTGTGAACTTCTATTTCAATCCTCATTTCTCGTACTCGTGTCCTAACCGATTCAAGTCTAGTGATAAGACCCAGGACCAGATATGATGAACGTAGACCAGGAGTCGTGAGGGTCAATCATATAGATAAAAATGTACTGAAGAATAGTTTACAGTTTCATGGGTAGAGCCAGGCATCAGAGTCTCACGAGGAGGACCTTACTCAATCTCACACCGGTTATACCATTGCCAAGGGCAAGAATGACATCAGTACATACATGTTGGCTACTCCTGATTGGCTAAGAGAACACATATGGATAGATAGGAGGCAGAGTTGCCAACTCTTGTGAGACAAATAAGCAACTGGAGCTTCAAAAACAAGCCCAATATTATTAGATTATTTAGTTTCAGCATTATCATAAATTATTTATTACCAATAAATGAGCCTGCAACATATTAAACTGAAACCACTCATTTATTAGAAAAGGATAAACGGATTTGGAAAAAAAGGATAAAAAAAAAAAAAATCTGCGAACTGCAACAAAGCGGAGGGCACGCACTAACCTCATCTCCGATCACCGGTGAGGATGGATAGGATTGGAGATGGAAAAGGAGAAAAAGACAAGTAGGAAAAGACAAGAGCATTAGGGGGAGCTGTAACATATATTTAGCTTAAAGGTTGTATCAGTGATTTCAGGCCCAAAAATAAATGATCACATTCAACTAATCTTTCCTAATGATCCGCTAGCTGCCCGCCCCATAAGCATGCTGTCAAAAAAACGCGTCTCTGTAGGCAGCCTAGGCTCTGAGATCTGCACACAAAAACAAATGGGTACACCACCACTCAAAACCAAAACAAACAGTGTTCAAACCAATCGCCGACAGGGGCGGGTGTTGTAAGGTTTTGCACTCGTTCACGGCTGGACGCGAAGTCGGAGCACTTCAGAACGTGGGTCAATATGTTGTGTTTTTTATTAATTCGGTGCTATTATGCGCAGCTGAGTGAACAATACAGGTTTACTGTGTGTTTGTCACATCAGCTGGCTTTCTGCTGCTTGCAAACGGACTCTTTTGAGGAGACAGTGGATTTCAAAATGTGTTGCCATGATTCCGCGCGATATGCGCGAATACAATGCAGGCTCAGTGTATCCAAGGTAAATCAACAACACTATCATCCCTTACATGTGTTTTATTTAACTAAATACATAACAATCAGCTAAAACGCATGGTTCGGTTCGGGAGCAACCGAACTCAGAGCACCTCCTCCAGGCAGTCACGGGTTCGGGAACTCAGACCACCTACTCCAGGCAGTCTCGGGTTCGGGAACTCAGACCTCCTCCTCCAGGTAGTCTCGGGTTCGGGAACTCAGACCACCTCCTCCAGGCAGTCTCGGGTTCGGGAACTCAGACCACCTCCTCCAGGCAGTCTCGGGTTCGGGAACTCAGACCATCTACTCCAGGCAGTCTCGGGTTCACCTCCTTCAGGCAGTCTCGAGTTCGGGAACTCAGACCACCTCCTCCAGGCAGTCTCGGGTTCAGGAACTCAGAGCACCTACTCCAGGCAGTCTCGGGTTCGGGAACTCAGACCTCCTCCTCCAGGTAGTCTCGGGTTCGGGAACTCAGAGCACCTCCTCCAGGCAGTCTCGGGTTCGGGAACTCAGACCACCTCCTCCAGGCAGTCTCGGGTTCGGGAACTCAGACCATCTACTCCAGGCAGTCTCGGGTTCACCTCCTTCAGGCAGTCTCGAGTTCGGGAACTCAGACCACCTCCTCCAGGCAGTCTCGGGTTCAGGAACTCAGAGCACCTCCTCGAGGTAGTCTCGGGTTCGGGAACTCAGAGCACCTCCTCCAGGTAGTCTCGGGTTCGGGAACTCAGAGCACCTCCTCCAGGTAGTCTCGGGTTCGGGAACTCAGAGCACCTCCTCCAGGTAGTCTCGGGTTCGGGAACTCAGAGCACCTCCTCGAGGTAGTCTCGGGTTCGGGAACTCAGAGCACCTCCTCCAGGTAGTCTCGGGTTCGGGAACTCAGAGCACCTCCTCCAGGTAGTCTCGGGTTCGGGAACTCAGAGCACCTCCTCCAGGTAGTCTCGGGTTCGGGAACTCAGAGCACCTCCTCCAGGCAGTCTCGGGTTCACCTCCTCCAGGCAGTCTCAAGTTCGGGAACTCAGAGCACCTCCTCCAGGTAGTCTCGGGTTCGGGAACTCAGAGCACCTCCTCCAGGCAGTCTCGAGTTCGGGAACTCAGACCACCTCCTTCAGGCAGTCTCGGGTTCGGGAACTCAGACCACCTCCTCCAGGTAGTCTCGGGTTCGGGAACTCAGACCTCCTCCTCCAGGCAGTCTCGGGTTCGGGAACTCAGAGCACCTCCTCTAGGCAGTCTCGGGTTCGGGAACTCAGACCACCTCCTCCAGGCAGTCTCGGGTTCGGGAACTCAGACCACCTCCTCCAGGTAGTCTCGGGTTCACCTCCTCCAGGCAGTCTCGAGTTCGGGAACTCAGACCACCTACTCCAGGCAGTCTCGGGTTCGGGAACTCAGAGCACCTCCTCCAGGCAGTCTCGGGTTCGGGAACTCAGAGCACCTCCTCCAGGCAGTCTCGGGTTCGGGAACTCAGACCACCTCCTCCTGGCAGTCTCGGGTTCAGGAACTCAGAGCACCTCCTCGAGGTAGTCTCGGGTTCGGGAACTCAGAGCACCTCCTCCCAGGTAGTCTCGGGTTCGGGAACTCAGAGCACCTCCTCCAGGTAGTCTCGGGTTCGGGAACTCAGAGCACCTCCTCCAGGTAGTCTCGGGTTCGGGAACTCAGAGCACCTCCTCGAGGTAGTCTCGGGTTCGGGAACTCAGAGCACCTCCTCCAGGTAGTCTCGGGTTCGGGAACTCAGAGCACCTCCTCCAGGTAGTCTCGGGTTCGGGAACTCAGAGCACCTCCTCCAGGCAGTCTCGGGTTCGGGAACTCAGTCCACCTCCTCCAGGTAGTCTCGGGTTCGGGAACTCAGACCTCCTCCTCCAGGCAGTCTCGGGTTCGGGAACTCAGAGCACCTCCTCTAGGCAGTCTCGGGTTCGGGAACTCAGACCACCTCCTCCAGGCAGTCTCGGGTTCGGGAACTCAGACCACCTCCTCCAGGTAGTCTCGGGTTCACCTCCTCCAGGCAGTCTCGAGTTCGGGAACTCAGACCACCTACTCCAGGCAGTCTCGGGTTCGGGAACTCAGAGCACCTCCTCGAGGTAGTCTCGGGTTCGGGAACTCAGAGCACCTCCTCCAAGTAGTCTCGGGTTCGGGAACTCAGAGCACCTCCTCCAGGTAGTCTCGGGTTCCGGAACTCAGAGCACCTCCTCCAGGTAGTCTCGGGTTCGGGAACTCAGAGCACCTCCTCCAGGTAGTCTCGGGTTCACCTCCTCCAGGCAGTCTCAAGTTCGGGAACTCAGAGCACCTCCTCCAGGTAGTCTCGGGTTCGGGAAATCAGAGCACCTCCTCCAGGTAGTCTCGGGTTCGGGAACTCAGACCACCTCCTCCAGGAAGTCTCGGGTTCGGGAACTCAGACCACCTACTCCAGGCAGTCTCGGGTTCAGGAACTCAGAGCACCTCCTCGAGGTAGTCTCGGGTTCGGGAACTCAGAGCACCTCCTCCAGGCAGTCTCGGGTTCGGGAACTCAGAGCACCTCCTCCAGGTAATCTCGGGTTCGGGAACTCAGAGCACCTCCTCCAGGCAGTCTCGGGTTCGGGAACTCAGAGCACCTCCTCCAGGTAGTCTCGGGTTCGGGAACTCAGAGCACCTCCTCCTGGCAGTCTCGAGTTCGGTAACTCAGAGCACCTCCTTCAGGTAGTCTCGGGTTTGGGAACTCAGAGCACCTCCTTCAGGTAGTCTCGGGTTCAGTACCTCAGTGCGAACCCGGGTTCAGCGTTCACATTAGCGATTTTTCATGCGAACCGTGCCCCGTTCTGAACTAAACTGCCAGTGTGAAAACCCCCTAAGAGACTTTACACCCTTGCAGGGACAGGAGTGTAGTTTTGCTTCATCAGTGTCTCTGTGTCGTTACAGGCTGTTGTTAATGAGTCTTCATCAGTGTCTCTGTGTCATTACAGGCTGTTGCTAACGAGTCTTCATCAGTGTCTCTGTGTCGTTACAGGCTGTTGCTAACAAGTCTTCATCAGTGTCTCTGTGTCATTACAGGCTGTTGCTAACAAGTCTTTATCAGTGTCTCTGTGTCGTTACAGGCTGTTGCTAACGAGTCTTCATCAGTGTCTCTGTGTCGTTACAGGCTGTTGCTAACGAGTCCGGCTTGAACTTCATCTCGGTCAAGGGTCCAGAGCTGCTGAATATGGTGAGATCTTCAATTCAACAATTTCTGTCCTGGCATTATATTGTTCATCTGTGTGTCATATTCAGGAGGAGAACATGTCCAGATCACATTTCAACATTAAATTATATTTTGCTTAAAGTACATTTTAAAATTCAGAAGTAAATAAGTATAACTACGGAAGAGGATTAGGGCCAAGCAATAATAAAAAAATAAAACCATCTCGAGATTAAAGTCATTATAATGCGAGATTAAACTTGTTAAATTTCAAGAGAAAAAAAGTTGAAATACAATCTCGAGAATAAACTCGTTAAATATCCAGAATAAAGTCATTGTGTTTCGAGAAAAAACTCGTTAAATTTCAACAACAAAAAAATCGAAATACAATCTTGAGAATAAACTCATTAAATTTCGAGAATAAAGTCGTCAAGTTTCAAGAAAAAAACTCGTTAAATTTAGAGAAAAAAAACTCCAAATAATCGTGAGAATAAACTCATTAAATTTCGAGAATAAATTCGTGTTTTGAGAAAAAAGTCTAAATGAAATGTAGAGAATAACGCATTCGATCAGTGTCATTGCATAGCCTATAGAGGAGGACATGGCAGAGTCGGATCACTTACTCAAGCTATACTGTAGACTTTCTTTCAGTAACAAATAAATACTATCAACTTTAGCTCATTTTGACAGAATAATAATTAGCATACGAACTTTAAAGAAAATGTGCAAGCGGCTAGGTCTTTTTAGAAGAAAAAATCTGTCCAATTTGCACGATGTACTCGCTTTTGTCCAACATGAAATGACAACCAGTGGACAAATGCAAGGTTATCGCTGGCGTCACCCACGCGCCTTTCATCGAGGTTTCGTGGTTTCCCAGGATACCATAAGACGCATTATTAAACCTGTTGATCCTCAAGGTGTGGATTTCGACGAAGGTGGATTTCGAAGCGTTGTGAAGACGCCAGTACACTTGCGCTCTGGCATATGAACAGCTATGATAAATTAAAAACGTACGGCATTCTCAATGAGTTTGAGTTTTTTTTCCTCTAAATTTAACAAGTTTTTTTTCTCGAAACACAACGACTTTATTTTCGAAATTTAATGAGTTTATTCTCAAGATTGTATTTCTAGTTTTTTTTTCTCGAAATTTAAGATGTTTTTTTCTCGAAACACAACAACTTTATTCTCGATAGTTTATGAGTTTATTCTCAAGATTGTATTTCAACTTTTTTTGAGTTTAATCTCGCATTATAATGACTTTAATCTCGAGATGGTTTTATTTTTGTATTATTGCTTGGCCCTAATCCTCTTCCGTAAATAACAAATACTATCATGTTATATAAATACTTGGATGTAAAAATTTTATATCTTTTTTCATTACAGTATATATGTTTTTTAATTTCATAGGAATGAGACACTTTGAATTAAACGATATTGGAGATTTGCAGAGTGAGGTGTTTGATTGTTTTGAAAATGTCACAATGCAAAAAAAATAAATGTAAAGCCTTTATCTATAATGCATTATAAAGGTATCTATAATGTACATCTTAATGCATTATATCTCTTTACATAAATAATTGTAACCAAAGTTAAATGGCATTATAATCACAGATTCCTTGTTGCATCTGAAATTGGTTGTTTGTCGCGTTTTAATGCATTATACTTTCTAAAGGTGTATTATAACTGTGGTTACTATTATTTATGAGATCATACAATGCATTAGAAGATGCATTACCAGGCATAATTAATGCATTACGTTTATAATGCATTAATTATAAAGGCTTTAAGTACAGTGTTAGCATAAAAATTTTAATGGTTCTATTGATTTAATTTCGGTATATTTACGTCATGACCCAGACGTGTTGAGCCATCGTGTGTGTGTGTGTGTGTGCAGTACGTGGGAGAGAGCGAGCGAGCGGTTCGTCAGGTCTTCCAGAGAGCCCGTAACTCCGCACCGTGTGTGATCTTCTTTGATGAGATCGATGCGCTGTGTCCTCGTCGCTCAGAGCATGAGGTGAGTGTGTGTGTGTGTGTGTGTGTGTGTCTGTCGGTAGCCTGGTTACCATTACAGATTTGTGCAAAATTTGGCAATATTTTCTAAATGTTGATGAAAAACTATTGTGAAACGACGCCGTTTCCATTAACTGATGTTATGTGACAACAAAAAAAAAATTCCTCTCATGAGTCATTCCAATAATCATGGCGTGTGTGTGTGTGTGTGTGTGTGTGTCAGTCAGGAGCCAGTGTTCGTGTGGTGAATCAGCTGCTCACCGAGATGGACGGCATGGAGAATCGCCGGCAGGTTTTCATGATGGCCGCCACCAACAGACCAGGTAATAGAGTACCGTTTTTGAGAGTTGAGATGTTGTGTGTTATCATCTTTCCATAATGTGAATGCCTTGATGTCTGCAGATATCATCGACCCGGCTGTGCTGAGACCCGGACGGCTGGATAAAACCCTGTATGTGGGTTTGCCGCCCGCCGCGGACAGACACGCCATACTTCTCACCGTTACTAAGGTGACCAGCGCTAAGCATACGGCGTATGAGCCACCGTAGTCATGTGATCTTGTTATTAGTGAGTCATGTTATTAACTCGTTCATGTTTTAGGGAGGCACCAAACCACATCTCGATCCAGATGTCAATCTCGAGGAAATTGCCCATGATGCACGTTGTGAGAGTTTTACGTAAGTTTGTAAATTGTTCTTAATGATCCGAGAGATGGACACGCTGGACTGTCTCGTGAGTTTGTGCCATTTTAATTATGATCAGATTTTAGAGTTGTGATGCACTTGTATCGTGAGGCTGCCGATACGCCTTTTGTTTTTTGTATTATTTTGTTTAGTAGATCCTCTCTTCATTAAGGATGGACTGATGTGGAGATTCTGGCCGATATTGATAACCGATAATCCTTTATATTTGCTGGCCGATAACCGATAAATCTAAATCTTGATTTAAATGTATTGCCTGATTACAGAAACAAAAGGCAAACAAATATAGTAGACAACTCCTTTTACTTGAACCCATAATTGTAATTAGTCTTTAATATAGTGATTTATTAATAATAATAAAGTTATTCAAACTTTAAGGAAAAATCTTTTTTTTGTTGTTTTCTTTTTAATAGTAAAGCTCTGTTGTGCAACTCTGTTTGGCAAAAAAATAAAATGAAATGTTTAACTATCATTTGATTTACATTTTAAAAGATTCAATAAACTGTTCATTTTTAATGCCTTAATTTGATTACCACCGTTTTTGATATTACAGAAAATAAAGAAAACATTTTATGTGGCTCTGTTTAAAAAAAGATTAAAATATTGTTAATGAATTAATCTGCTTAGAATTTAATTTAATCATTAAAATGGAATCCAGAAAAATATAAACGTAAAACACGGAATTTGGGAAAAATTAAATTTGATTAAATAAAATAAAACATATTTCATAAGGCCCTAAAAAATATATTTTTTATCATTTTAAGAACAATTTATTAAAAGTTTGTTTCATGATTAATTAGACATATGCTTTTTTGTTAACTAACATTTAATTTAAGCATCAAATCAGAGTCCAGAGTAAAAAAACAGTCCAGAAAAATGTAAATGAGGGGAAACAGAATTTAGGGAAAAATAAAACGTATTTTATAATGCCCTAATTTTCATATCTGACCAAAACCATGAAAACCGTTATCTGCGATATGGCCGATACTCGACTCTCCACAGTGACGTTTGTGTTTGTGTTTTAGAGGCGCAGATCTGTCGGCACTGGTGCGAGAGGCGAGTGTTAACGCTCTGAGAGTTCACCTGAACACAGGACCAGCTCACACACACACAGGTGACACACACACACATCTGAACACAGGACCAGCTCACACACACACAGGTGACACACACACACACCTGAACACAGGACCAGCTCACACACACACAGGTGACACACACACACACACACACACACCTGAACACAGGACCAGCTCACACACACACACACACACACCTGAACACAGGACCGACACACACACACACACACACACACACACCTGAACACAAGACCAGCTCTCACACACACACACATACACACACCTGAACACAGGACCAGCTCACACACACACACACACACACATACACACACACCTGAACACAGGACCAGCTCTCACACACACACACACACTCTTGTACATCTATCTTTATGAGGACATTCATTGACACAATGCAATCTCTAGCCGCTTACCCTAACCTTACTCATCACAACTAAGTGCTTAACCCGAACCCTTACCCTAAACCTACCCTTAACCTAATTATAACCTTATCCCTAAAACCAAGTCTTGACCCTCAAACAGGCCTTTAAAGGGGTCTCAGAAAGTGAGGACCGGCCAAAATGTCCTCACTTTACTCTCTTTGTCCTCACTCCAATGGTCTAAAACTCAAACTGGTCCTCACAAAGATAGTTGTACAAGTACACACACACACACACACATACACACACCTGAACACAGGACCAGCTCACACACACACAGGTGACACACACACACACACACCTGAACACAGGACCAGCACACACACCTGAACACAGGACCAGCTCAAACACACACAGGTGACACACACACACACACACACACACACACCTGATGCCTGTGTTGTGTGTCACAGAGCCAGTGAAGGACATCAGAGTGAGTCGAGTTCACTTCGAAGACGCCTTCCAGAAGGTGCGGCCGTCTGTGTCCAAGAAGGTGAGCGACACACACACACTCATGTTCAAGTCCTGTTGAAGTCCATTATATGGAGAAAAATCCTGGAATGTTTTCATCAAAAACCTTCATTTGTTTTCGACTGAAGAAAGAAAGACATGGACATCTTGGATGACATGGGGGGAGTAAATTATCAGCAAAAGTTTTTTTAAAAGTGAACTAATCCTTTAAGTGACCCTTTGGTTCAGAACGCATGAAAGCTCCATAAACGGAGCTCTTGCACGGTTTAGCAGATTCATACGCTGCTCATTCATCTCTCATCAAGCTGAGGTTTATTGCTGTAATCGTGGTTATTATTCCTCCTTACAGGAGCAGTTAATGTATGAAAGACTGAAGGACACTCTCACAAGATGAGCAGCGCTGATGAACACCGTCCAGCACAGGAACACACCGGACCGGGACCAGCTCATGGGAGAACAACACCTTACATCATCAAAGATTAATCAAATATGAATATATGAATATGGGAAGGTTCATAAAATGTTTTAACAGGAAAATACACACACTCAACAGAAAGTACAGTATCTCTAGTTGGACACACTTGAAGTCCCTCTCGACCCGCCGTGAACTGAAGCTCCAGCACAGAAACATCTGTGTATAAAATGTTTGACACTCGAATAAATTTGTATTTCTCATCTTTATAAAAAAAACTTTTGATCTAAAAGTTTGTTCTTGAAATTAATTCTGTATATAAATATACATTGTGCCTACGTTTTTCTTTTCTTCCCAAACAGACAAGGTAGAAAAGCAGATAACTTCAACTTTTGTTTGTTTAAATTAGTTCAAAAATGTATTATATTATCAAGTGAGATCATGTCAACAGACGCGGTCACATGACCAAAGGAGGAGGGAAGCTTTCTGTTGTGCAGAATAGAGAAAGGGAAAATAAAAAAGAATGCATTAAAATGAGAAAAGCAATGACCAAGTGAACAAACACGTGACCTATCGGGGCATCAACATTTATTGTTGGTGAAGTGATAAACATTCATATCAGTTAATTTACTAGTATCGCTATCGCTCAAACAATTAAAAATCAGTGTGTTTGTGAAGGCGTTTGTTTTACATTCGAAAGAAACTTCAGGAGATTGTTAACGGATGGGAAGTATAGTCACCAATCATCTAGAGTTCACAGGTCTGATTCAGTCTGTAGATCTGATGATGAGTTTATGAAAACTCTTGCTACTTCATACTTCAGTACAAAACAGTGCTGAACTTTGCCCCAAAAAAACTATTCTTAAATAATGTTATAATTGAAATTTTATTACGTCAAATATAAATCTGAAAGCAAACCATTTGAAAAGAACTATTAGGGAGTGAAAATGAGTTAAGTCCTCTGCTGCCATCTACTGGTAATATGTCATTTTCATTTTAAAAGTGTTCTTCCATACATTATTTTTTGCTGCTGTTCACTTTATTTAAACAATTCACTTTTATTTTACACCATTGTATCAGTTTCTGGTCCAAATGTGATTGCTTCATATTAAACCGTTGACTTAACTTGATGCTTTCATTTTGAAATAACATGTTTTTTTTGTTTTTTTTTACTCTTTATTTATTCAAATTCAGATAATAACAAACATAACAAAACAAAACAAACAGCGGGGTGTTATGCGAAATAACATGTTTTAATCAAGTAACTCACTCAAACAGGGCTTTCACTTCCCCTCATGCTGAATTTGGAGAGTAAATGTTGAAATAAATAGTGTTTTTGAGGGGATTGCCACTGTGGTGAAGTGTTGAGCTGGTGCTCGGGTTGAGGATCTGAACAACAGTTCACATGGCTTGAATAATGAAGCGATCACTGTGGTAGTGCTCTGGATGAAACCAGTATCACTTCTGGAATGCCAACACCAAACATCACGTGTAAAATCTGTGGATTGTCGAGTGCCAAATAAACACAGAGATGGACAGAAAAAGGTCAAAGCCATCAGGTGCCAAATTTAGAAAAAAAAGAAAAGCAGAAGAGGAGAAATGAGCAAAAGATAAATGTATGCAACTATGTTCTCTGTATGATTACGGTATCCATGTCATGAATGAATGAAGGGCTAATGTTAATTGGTGGGTATAACTCTTATGTTTGTTAGCCTTTTTGCTATGATGCTTGCTATGTTTGTACAACAATAATTCGGTTTTAACTCAACAAACACGAGATCTAATTTCACCATAATATTGTGCTTTGCAACAAAACTGTTATGAGTTCAGATATTATTTTTTTCCATCAGTTGGGTTAACGTTAACTAGCCAATGGAATTTTCAAATCTGTAGGTAGTTTCAAACACAAAGAACATTTGCTATTAATTTGCTTTATTTCATGACAAAGTATAGTTAAACAAGTCATAACTAAAAGTGTGCCATGCATAGAATTTGAGGCAGTAGCTTATGGAGCTTATGGTTTGTGTGATGAAGGATTTGTGGTATTTAGAATATTTATTCCTTATTTTATTTGTATGTTATTCTTAATATTTAAAATTATTGTTGCTCTCTGCTCTACTCTTGTTACATTTTTTATATCTAGGTAAGTCACCTAGAACCTCCGCGTCCCATCCAGGGACCAGACATGGAGTTTCCAGAGGTCTGGACGCGAGTGCCACAGGGTGCCCCGTCTCTGAGTCAGAAGATCCCTCCTCAGAGGAATGGGCCAGGGAGGGACTGTCACAAGTGCATGAGTTCTGGGAACCAAGTCCGGGTGGACCAATAGGGAGCAACCAGAGGGACCTGCTCCTCGTCCTCCCTGACTGCACAGTGTCTGCGCAAGTAGGCTCACTGGGGGAAATGCATATTTTGGTGGAGGCCCCGGGGCCAGCTGTGTGCCAGTGCGTCCGTGCCGAGTGTTCCCTCGGTCAGGGAGTAAAACAAACAGTCTCTGAGGAGGCAAACAGGTCTACCTGAGCCTCCCCGAACTCTCCAGATCAGCTGATCCGTCTGGGGGTGGAGTCGCCATTCTCCTGGGAGCACGGCTCGTGATAGCTGATCGGCCACACGGTTGAGCACGCCGGGGACATACATGTCTCGAAGCGACCTCAGATGCTTCTGACCCCAGAGGGGGAGATGGCGGGCGAGTTGCCTTTTCAAGCAGCTCAGAGCGAGACTTACTGCTAGCAACTCGAGGCAGTTGATGTGCCAATGCAGTTGGGGGTCCGTCCACACCCCTGACACTGCATGCTCGTTATACGTGGCACCCCAGCCGGTGGCAGAGGCATCTGTGAACACCACAGCATGCCTGGACACCTGTTCCAAGGGGACTCCTGCCCGCTACACTACACACTACAGCCCGCTAGCAATAGAAGAGGCGGATGAGAGTGGTGAGGATTCTCTCCTCCTCTCCGGGCCCTCTTCAGACCAAGGGTTAGAGGAACTGCTCTTTTTTTTGTTTTTGTTTTTTGAGAATATGGGTACCACTGTGACTCTAATGGTGGAACAGAATTTTGACTCAAAAGATTATTTTCTCGGCCCTCCACCGAGAGAGAACAGCTCCACCCATCTGTGGGTCACCCATCTCAGGGGTGATTGTTTCACCGACCACTTAAACAGCGGCTGAGACGGGCGGTGTCATCCTCCTGCAGCGGACACAGTAGAGCTGGCTGTGCCGGAGTTGTTGTTTTGTTCTTTTGCAGGGGATGACATCCTTGGTGACGAGTAGACTGAGGGGAGGCCCACGAGGCACTCTGGTGGTACGTTGGTGGCAGCGCTTCAGTCTTATTACTTGATAAATATACCCATTGTTCATGCACTTGAGTCCTCGCACTTTTCAGCAACCCATTCCGTGACAGTTACAGTGTAATTATATATTTAAGTAGCCTACTGAATAATAAAAATTAACAACATGTACTTATTAAAGGGTTAGGGTAGGATTAGGGTTTGGTTGAGGCATGTAAGTTGCATGTAATTAAGCATAATTTACTGTTAAATAAATTAAAACGTAAAATAAAGTGTTACTGAAAATTGCACTATATATTTGACTTTATTTGAAATAACAACAATCTGAGTTTTTTTATTTTTTATTCTCATTTCCTTTAGCTGGATGGGATGTAAAATCCTAAGTGTATGGAGCCTAAAGGCTATGATAGGAAAATTGGGAGTAATGAGGCTCTGAAATGCAACTATGAGGACTCTGGCTTTGACAAAGGACATCTTTATCCCGTTCTCCACACCAACAATCATCTGTCTCTGCTGGCCACCTCCAGCCTGACCAACGCCGCTCCACAGGACCCAGACTTCAATCAGGGAACCTGGCTGCAACACGAGAGAGCCGTAATTACAGACCTGCAGTCCTGTGATAAGGCTTATGTAGTGACTGGTGTAGTTCCTGACCTAGACCATGACAAACTCGATGATAAAATCAGAGTGTCAAAGTTTTACTGGAGAGCCACCTGCTGTCAAAAGCAGAATCGGCCAGATGCACTATAGGCCTACTGGGGACCGGACAACAACGGCAAAGTGCAGCAATTAACAATAGAAGAACTTGAGGAAAGGCTCAAAACTTTAGTTGGGAAAATTAGCATTTTCCCAACAAGAAAAAGACAGAGAGAATAAATGATTGAAGGATTAGTTCACTTTTTAACAAACTTTTGCTGATAATTGACTCACCCCCATGTCATCCAAGATGTCCATGTCTTTCTTTCTTCAGTCGAAAAGAAATGAAGGTTTTTGATGAAAACATTCCAGGATTTTTCTCCATATAATGGACTTCAACAGGACCCAAACGGTTCAAGGTCCAAATGACAGTTTCAGTGCAGCTACAAAGGGCTTTAAACGACACCAGACGATGAATAAGGGTCTTATCTAGACAAACCATCGGCATTTCACAAATAAATAAAACAGTTGAAGTTTTATAAGCACAGATGCTGGCCTTGCTCTGTTCTGTGATGCGCGTTCGTGACTCACGTAATACGCAATTACGTTGAAAAGGTCACGCTTCTGTCCTGACGAAAATGTTCTTTTAGCCTTTTTAATATTAAAACACCCAGGATACGCACACGAAATGGGCATTTAAACGATAAACTGACACAAAGACATTTGAATATGTGTATATGGTAGCCTGGTTAAAACCAGACCCTTCTCAGTTGAAACTGAGTTAGGGTCTGGCAAAGCTCCATAGACAAATAATTTCCAAAGGGGCGTCACCAACGGACGTCCCTCAAATGCCTCTTGGCGCAATTGGATAGAGCTAAAACCAATCAGAGCGATGAAGGAGATGACGTATGCAGAGGGCTCTCTCAGTCTATGGCTAAGACCCACCCATTCGTCTAGTATTGACCAACGGGGCTCGTTGTTATGGGAAGGAGGAGGCGGAAACCGGCGAACATTCACACATTTTAATGACAAAATAAAACAAATACAAAGTCCCTCACGGTCGACTGCCACCACACATAATAAAACAAAACATCAAATAAAAATCAGGCCTGTCCTCTCTCGATCTTCACCGTCGTCGCTCCTCCTTTTATGCTTCCGCTCCTCCGTGAGAGATCGACACCGGCCTCACTCACGCTAAATTATCAGCAAAGGTTTTTTTAAAGTGAACTAATCCTTTAAGGGTGTTCTGTTAGAGTGGTGTCGTGAGCGGCTGGACGCCGAGTTAATAACTAATGATCGTTGCGACGGAAGTGAATCGATTAAAACTAACTTTATCTGGACAATAACTTTACTCTAGATCTGCTAAAAGCCTAAACAATCTGTTACTTTAATTTGTAACTCTGTTGCTGTTACTTTAAGTTTATGAACACCCTTATACTCTTGAAGCAACTCTTTTGGGTTGTGTGTGAAACCTTACAACTGCCCAAATATGCGAGCGCAGGACAACAGTTCATCACATCGACCTTTGTTCATGCTCATCTACAGATAAGAGTGTTTATGCTCTCAAACCGCAGCGGACCACACGTACATACTGCACATGACAAACACATTGAATTGCATCTCTATATATTGCAATATATGGGTTTGTGGATAATGAATGTTTGAATACATGCTGAAAAAAAGAACACTTTTGTTTGTACAAGAATTTATTTAATAATAGACCTCTTTCAACTGACAGGAGAAGCATCACAAACCACAGGTCAATGATTTAATTATGCTTTGTCTGTAAATTACATTTTATATGATGATGTTTTCAAAACACTTATTCACGTGAGTGGGCGCTAATACTGTTTCCTATGCAATGATGTTAGCTAATCCTAACAGTGGCTGTTTACAGACAAGCCTTAAAGAGCTGCGCCTTAAAACTGATCATTTCAGACAGAGCTAGACAATAATGGTTTTTAATGCATTTATATTTCATTTTTAATAAAAACTTTATTAACATTATAAGTGAACCTCAAGTAAAATTCAAATAATTACAAAAAATTGCTTATCATGACCCTTTTAAGACATATATTTGATAGTTCACATCACCCTGGTTCCCTCAACAAAAACCCTATAGGATGTTTCTTTGGGACCAACAAAAGTTTATGATTCTTATGCATTTTGTTAATCATGATAATCTTCACAAATTAAACAACCTAACCAGTTTATTAAAGAACAACTAATTAATCAGGAGCACTTGATAATCAGGAAAACTTGTTGGATCTGGATCTCCAGGACGGGATTGGGCACCCTTGTTTACACAAAACGTTTTATGCGTTTTGGCCGTTCGTTTACACGACAGCGCTGTAATGGGGTCCTGAAAACACAAACTTTTGAAAACGGGTTTCAAAGTGCAAGTTTTGAAAATGGTCTCCCTGTAAACAACAAAAACGTGAATCTCTGAAGACGATGACGTCATGCACAGCTTATTACGTGTTCAGTCTATAGTGTTTCATCGCCATCTACTGGCCTGGCAGCAGAACACAGCGTTTCATCGCCATCTACTGGCCTGGCAGCAGAACACAGCGTTTCATCGCCATCTACAGGCCTGACAGCAGAACACAGCGTTTCATCGCCATCTACTGGCCTGGAAGCAGAACACAGCGTTTCATCGCCATCTACTGGCCTGGAAGCAGAACACAGCGTTTCATCGCCATCTACTGGCCTGGCAGCAGAACACAGCGTTTCATCGCCATCTACAGGCCTGACAGCAGAACACAAGTGTTTCATCGCCATCTACTGGCCTGGAAGCAGAACACAGCGTTTCATCGCCATCTACTGGCCTGGAAGCAGAACATATTAAAGAACAACTAATTAATCAGGAGCACTTGATAATCAGGAAAACTTGTTGGATCTGGATCTCCAGGACGGGATTGGGCACCCTTGTTTACACAAAACGTTTTATGCGTTTTGGCCGTTCGTTTACACGACAGCGCTGTAATGGGGTCCTGAAAACACAAACTTTTGAAAACGGGTTTCAAAGTGCAAGTTCATCGCCATCTACTGGCCTGGAAGCAGAACACAGCGTTTCATCGCCATCTACAGGCCTGACAGCAGAACACAAGTGTTTCATCGCCATCTACTGGCCTGGAAGCAGAACACAGCGTTTCATCGCCATCTACTGGCCTGGAAGCAGAACACAGCGTTTCATCGCCATCTACTGGCCTGGAAGCAGAACACAGCGTTTCATCGCCATCTACTGGCCTGGAAGCAGAACACAGCGTTTCATCGCCATCTACAGGCCTGGCAGCAGAACACAGCGTTTCATCGCCATCTACTGGCCTGACAGCAGAACACAGCGTTTCATCACCATCTACAGGCCTGGAAGCAGAACACAGCGTTTCATCGCCATCTACTGGCCTGGCAGCAGAACACAGCGTTTCATCGCCATCTACTGGCCTGGCAGCAGAACACAGCGTTTCATCGCCATCTACAGGCCTGGCAGCAGAACACAGCGTTTCATCGCCATCTACTGGCCTGGAAGCAGAACACAGCGTTTCATCGCCATCTACTGGCCTGGCAGCAGAACACAGCGTTTCATCGCCATCTACAGGCCTGGAAGCAGAACACAGCGTTTCATCGCCATCTACTGGCCTTGAAGCAGCAGAACACAGCGTTTCATCGCCATCTACTGGCCTGACAGCAGAACACAGCGTTTCATCGCCATCTACTGGCCTTGAAGCAGCAGAACACAGCGTTTCATCGCCATCTACTGGCCTGACAGCAGAACACAGCGTTTCATCACCATCTACAGGCCTGGAAGCAGAACACAGCGTTTCATCGCCATCTACTGGCCTGGCAGCAGAACACAGCGTTTCATCACCATCTACTGGCCTGGCAGCAGAACACAGCGTTTCATCGCCATCTACAGGTCTGGCAGCAGAACACAGCGTTTCATCGCCATCTACTGGCCTGGAAGCAGAACACAGCGTTTCATCGCCATCGACTGGCCTGGCAGCAGAACACAGCGTTTCATCGCCATCTACAGGCCTGACAGCAGAACACAGCGTTTCATCGCCATCTACTGGCCTGGCAGCAGAACACAGCGTTTCATCGCCATCTACTGGCCTTACAGCAGCAGAACACAGCGTTTCATCACCATCTACTGGCCTGGCAGCAGAACACAGTTTTTCATCGCCATCTACTGGCCTGACAGCAGAACACAGCGTTTCATCGCCATCTACTGGCCTGGCAGCAGAACACAGCGTTTCATCGCCATCTACTGGCCTGGAAGCAGAACACAGCGTTTCATCGCCATCTACTGGCCTGGAAGCAGAACACAGCGTTTCATCGCCATCTACAGGCCTGGCAGCAGAACACAGCGTTTCATCGCCATCTACTGGCCTGACAGCAGAACACAGCGTTTCATCGCCATCTACTGGCCTGGAAGCAGAACACAGCGTTTCATCGCCATCTACTGGCCTGACAGCAGAACACAGCGTTTCATCGCCATCTACTGGCCTGGCAGCAGAACACAGCGTTTCATCGCCATCTACTGGCCTGACAGCAGAACACAGCGTTTCATCGCCATCTACTGGCCTGACAGCAGAACACAGCGTTTCATCGCCATCTATTGGCCTGGCAGCAGAACACAGCGTTTCATCACCATCTATTGGCCTGGCAGCAGAACACAGCATTTCATCGCCATCTACTGGCCTGACAGCAGAACACAGCGTTTCATCGCCATCTATTGGCCTGACAGCAGAACACAGCGTTTCATCGCCATCTACTGGCCTGGCAGCAGAACACAGCGTTTCATCACCATCTATTGGCCTGGCAGCAGAACACAGCATTTCATCGCCATCTACTGGCCTTACAGCAGCAGAACACAGCGTTTCATCGCCATCTAGTGGCCTGACAGCAGAACACAGCGTTTCATCGCCATCTACTGGCCTTACAGCAGCAGAACACAGCGTTTCATCGCCATCTAGTGGCCTGACAGCAGAACACAGCGTTTCATCGCCATCTACTGGCCTGGCAGCAGAACACAGCATTTCATCGCCATCTAGTGGCCTGTAGGGGTGTAACGGTACACAAAAATCACGGTTCGGTACGTACCTCGGTTTTAAAGTCACGGTTCGGTGCGTTTTCGGTACAGCAAAAAGGAAGAAATGCCAGAGAAATTTCCTATATATTAAAAGAAAAAATATTTTTAAATAAGTGTGAGTTTTCCTACATCTTGAAACTTTCAGGTTTATAAATGGGGGTAATTTTTGAAGGATGAATAAATAATGTTTTGGTCATCACATTAAAAATAACATTTAAATATATATTTATTTATAGAATATTTATAGAATATTTGAGTTTTGTGCTGAAAAAAAAAATTTGTGAAGTACTGGAAAGCATTTCACTATTCCAGCCAAACTGGTTACAGTTAGTGTTACTACATTAAATCCATGGTGAATGTTGCTGATCTGTGGACGTAATGCCTATTACTAGTTCATTCACGGCACAATGTTTTTCCTGGTTTCCACGTCAGCGCTGTTTGATCTAATAGAGATCTAAGGTTAATAACGGAGACATGTGAACGCTTCTCACTAGATCTCGCAGCGATGTTATTACTTCAGTGGCGAATTCAAATGCTTTCTTTCCTGGATCTCTTAGCCCTGTGTAGTAACAGTTCGCTTGATCGAGATCGGCTCGCGCTGCACAGATGTTGATGGTCTGACTGCGTCACTCCGAACCGATAAACGGTACGTGAAACACAATATAATGAGTAGCGCAGTTTCGTTCCGCTTTCATTACGTTTGGCATTTGATGTTGCGCAACGTTGTGGTGGTCGCGCAAGCTCGGATTTTGTCGGCAGGAAAAATGGTCCAAGGAATCGTTCGGTTTGTATGCGTACCGAACCGGAAGCCTCGAACCGAAACGGTTCAATACGAATACATGTACCGTTACACCCCTAGTGGCCTGACAGCAGAACACAGCGTTTCATCGCCATCTACTGGCCTGGCAGCAGAACACAGCGTTTTAGTCGTTCTCGCGGATCCGCGAGACGGTTTGGCAATGGTGTCGCCTGTACGCGGAAAACTCAAAGGAAACCCTTCCTCGAATTTAAGCATATCGTTGTCGTGTAAACGTACCCTCAGTTCATCTTTGGAAAACAATATTTGTAGTGAAATCTGAGACATTTCTTTCCCTACATTGCCAGTCGGTTCACCCAAAACATATCAAAACATTCATAAATAGATGGGAAAATAAATCCATATGAATTGAGTGGTTTAATCCAAGTCTTCTGAAGATACATGATTGCTTTATATATGATGAACAGTTTTAATTTAGGCTTTTATTCACGTATAGACATAGATAATGCAGTCAAATTACACTCACCAAAAGGATTATTAGGAACACCTGTTCAATTTCTCATTAATGCAATTATCTAATCAACCAATCACATGGCAGTTGCTTCAATGCGTTTAGGGGTGTGGTCCTGGTCAAGACAATCTCCTGAACTCCAAACTGAATGTCAGAATGGGAAAGAAAGGGGATTTAAGCAATTTTGAGCGTGGCATGGTTGTTGGTGCCAGACGGGCCGGTCTGAGTATTTCACAATCTGCTCAGTTACTGGGATTTTCACGCACAACCATTTCTAGGGTTTACAAAGAATGGTGTGAAAAGGGAAAAACATCCAGTATGCGGCAGTCCTGTGGGCGAAAATGCCTTGTTGATGCTAGAGGTCAGAGGAGAATGGGCCGACTGATTCAAGCTGATAGAAGAGCAACTTTGACTGAAATAACCACTCGTTACAACCAGAGCATATGAGCGGAGTGGAGCGGTGAGAATATCCGCTCCTCGCTCACGGACCTGTTCACCCCTCCGCTCCCCCGCTCAAAGCCACATCAGGCCGCTCCGCTCATTATCGCTCAGCGCTCAACGCAGTTTGCTTCGCGCTCCACTCAAATTGCCCCCCCCCCCCCGCTCGCTCCGAAAAAAAAATCTACATGTATATATCACTTTTAGCTTAGACCACAGCCTTACCTCCTAAAGAACTAATGAGCAACAACAACATTTTTCAAATAGAAATGTTTTATTTCAAATTACAAATGATAAATTAGTCACAAAAATTGCTGTAAAATTAAACGAATAAATGTGCCTAATAGCCTAATATAAATAAAAAATATATAAACAAAAATATACATAAAAGTTTTAAAAGTAAATTAACTATTAGGCCAACATGCCAGAATGCATTCTTATAACTGAACTTTTGCGCAGAGCGCGCAGGATTAAAATTTAAATGGGCTTATATCAATTGCACAAAAAAAAAAAAAACTGCTGTAAAATTAAACGAATAAATGGGCCTAATTGTATAAAAAAAATATACAGGCTATAGGCCTACATCAAAGTTTTAAAATGAACTATTAGGCCAAAATTCTTAACTGAACTTTTGCGCAGAGTGCACGTGGATATCAATTTAAATTGGCTTATGTTGCCAAACTAAAAAAAAGAAAAAAAAGAATTGATTTCCTTATAGTTCTTTTGAGTTCACCTTCAAGAACACAAGTTTGGACAATGTCTGAGGCTTCAGACTCATGCGGTGGTTTCTTGAGAGCAGGCCAGCAGCGGAGAAAACCCTCTCTGCGCTCGCAGACCCGCTTGGGATGCTGAACACAATGCGAGCCACTTTAGACAGGCGGGGAAAAGACGTTGAGTTTTCTTTCCAAAATCGAATGACATCTGCGTCCGGGTTCTGTCTCGGGGATGAGAGGTAATTTTCAACTTCACCTTTGGCATCTCCGGTAATGCGTTGCTGCTCGTTGAAGTATGACCCAAAGAGGCAAGCTCTTTTTGGTTCAGGCTCGGGATTCAGGTCAGCGGCGTGTGGTGTGTCGGTCTCGGGTGTCCCACTGGGAGCGTTAATTTCCTCCGCTTCTTTTATGAGGAGGTCACGGATCTCCCCTCGCATCTCAGATGTAAATTTGACACGGTAAAGTACTGATTTATCATAGTTTCTACATTAGTTGTTATCACTTCCACATGGACTTGTGAGGGCGCCGGTGGTTCCTCATCCTCCTCTTCATGTTCAGCGCTGCTGCTGGCATCCGCGGTCACTTCATCCTCCGCCTCCTCTTCAGTGCCAGGGAGGAGGTTAAACGCCTTGATCATGTTGCTGCCACTGTCAGTGACGACACGAATCACACGTCGTTGCATGTTCCAATATTTCAGTACACTTTCATACTTTTGATAAATACGATCTGCAGTGTGGTGCCCTTGTATGTGCTCACAGCCCAACAAAACCGTGTGCCCCCGGAACGTCCCATCAATGAAACTGGCCACGATGCCAAGGAAGCTGTGCCCTCTTCTACTGGTCCAAATGTCCGCTGACAGAACAAGCCCATCACCATTTTGCAGTAGGTCTCGCAGTTTGGCTTCCATCTCTTCCAGAGCATGTGGCATGAGCGTGTCCCGTACGGTGTTGTAGCATGGGGGTGTGTAGCCCGGTTGAGCTGCGCTGGCGAAGTGTTGCATCCCTTCGCGTTCTTCTTTACTCAGCGGTTCATAGTCCATGTAAATCATTTAAAAAAATGCTACATCCAGCTCTCTTTTTCTCTCCCTTGTAATGGTTGGGCCTTTGCGTGCAGTGAAGAAACTTTGGAATTGCTCAACCGTTTTCTCTTGTTGCTGCTGCTCCTCCTCTCGCTCTATCAAATACAAATTCACGGACGACACAAATGAAATAAAACGAACCATTATGCCTTTGCCTACTTGAATGACAAAACGAATTTGTTTGAATATTAAGCTATATTTAATTTACACTTTGTTACAAGTTACCGTATTCAATTTGCTAACCTTTGGCTTTCTTCCCAGCGTGTTCACGTAGCACACTTTCATGCTTTTGGGAAATGTGCCTTTTTAAATTCCAAAAGGAATCTTTACTTACTGAAACGATGTCTCCACATTCGTTTTCCTGTAGGCTACCACATTGTCACTGTTAGTTAGTTTTTTAATAGTACACCTGTATGATTTCTCGTTTACTTTTTTGAAGTACTTTTTGAACTTCATTATTGAGCCGAGTTTTGAATGAAAATAGTCTGTTGATGACAGTGAAAGACAGATGGATTCTGGGTCAGGATGGACTGAGCATGCTTCAGACTCGTGGTGAGCGGAGCGAAATTGGAGCGGGAAATAGAGCGACGCTCCGTCCTTTTAAAAATGCCGTTCTACGCTCAGTCTGAGACCCGCCTGCTCGCGCTCCCCGCTCGCTCCCGCTCCACTCCGCTCACATGCTCTGGTTACAACCGAGGTATGCAGCAAAGCATTTGTGAAGCCACAACACGCACAACCTTGAGGCGGATGGGCTACAACAGCAGAAGACCCCACCGGCAGGGCTCCAGACTAATGGCGTCCTATCGTCCTGGGGACGATACAAAATGTGTTTAGGACGAACAGAAATATTTTCCAGGACGCCTACAGGATGAAAGACATTTTTGTATGTGTGTTAATTTATTATTAGCCTATTAGGCTAACTTACTTAGAAAATGCCCAAATTAACCGACCAAGCGCTGACTACATGGAGCGCGTCTTCTCATGATATGACTATAGTTATTATCACTGGCCGGCTACTCACCCGGAGACTTGTTTCCGCTGTACCAGGTGCATCTATCAAATGGCTTAATGACATTGCAAATATGTTGCTGGTTAAACAACGGTAACGTTATGCAGATTGAGCCCAAGATGGCCCTGCATCTCATCCTTCGCTTTATAGAGAAGTTAAGGCAAAGTTTTTTACCATTGCGTCAATTGATGTTGATTAATTTGCGTGAGGGAGAGGGCAAGACAGCGCTCGTGTTGTTTGAAGACGGTGAGAGCGCGCACGCAGCCGGGGCGCTCTCTCCCTCGCGCAGCAGACATTCTATTCTACATCCCTTACCGATCAAATAATGCTTTGGCGGGACAAAAACAAGATTTATAGGCCGGCAAAAAAAATGTCAATGCAGGAAAACCCCTGCATAACCGACTGTGTTTATGGGGATATTCGCCGAGACGGGCATTCCGACTTAATTTAGAATCATCGTGTCCGTCAAGCCCAGAGAGAAAGAGCCCTGACCTCTGTGTCTGCCAGGCTCTGTGTGCGTACACTTGCGCTTGATGTTTAAATTGACAGGGCTTCAAAACATGTCAAATGTAAATTTTTACCTGTTTACAGATAACTATTTACGAATGGAGCTAAATAAATATAATAATATATATCATAAACATTGTAATGGTGTTTTTATTATGTGACTAACAACTATAGAAGTACAGATAGAACATTTTGCTTTTGGGATGGTTGACATTCACTTTAGGACGGTTCAATTTTTTTTTCAGGACGGTTCCAGGACGGAGGTGAAAAAGTTAGTCTGGAGCCCTGCCCACCGGGTACCACTCATCTCCTCTACAACTAGGAAAAAGAGGCTACAATTTGCAAGAGCTCACCAAAATTGGACAGTTGAAGACATGACAAATGTTGCCTGGTCTGATGAGTCTCGATTTCTGTTGAGACATTCAGATGGTAAGAATTTGGCGTAAACAGAATGAGAACATGGATCCATCATGCCTTGTTACCACTGTGCAGGCTGGTGGTGGTGGTGTAATGGTGTGGGGGATGTTTTCTTGGCACACTTTAGGCCCCTTAGTGCCAATTGGGCATCGTTTAAATGCCACGGCCTACCTGAGCATTGTTTCTGACCATGTCCATCCCTTTATGGCCACCATGTACCCATCCTCTGATGGCTACTTCCAGCAGGACTTCTTGAACATGACAATGAGTTCACTGTACTAAAATGGCCCCCACAGTCACCAGATCTCAACCCAATAGAGCATCTTTGGGATGTGGTGGAACGGGAGCTTCGTGCCCTGGATGTGCATCCCACAAATCTCCATCAACTGCAAGATGCTATCCTATCAATATGGGCCAACATTTCTAAAGAATGCTTTCAGCACCTTGTTGAATCAATGCCACGTAGAATTAAGGCAGTTCTGAAGGTGAAAGGGGGTCAAACACAGTATTAGTATGGTGTTCCTAATAATCCTGTCTTATGTCAATTATGTCTGAATGCGTGTCGATGTGTTTCTTGACTGATACTGATACTGTATATTGTCATATTATCCTTTTGTGTTGTTGTCTTCCTGCCTTGGGACTACAGATGAAAATAAGCGGTTTTATTCATGTATTTTATGCAGTAGAATAAAACGTGAAAGTATCTTGTGTTCACCAATGACATTATTTCATGCATTCGGGACAATCATTCCTGCTGTGTAACTATACACACATTACCATTCAAAAGATTTTAGAAAGACAGTTATTTATTCAGCAAGGATGTGTTAAACTGATAAACAGTGATGGTAAAGATTTATATTATTAGAAAATAAATCTATTTTGAATAAATGCTTTGAATATTCTGTTCAATTAATCCTGAAAAAAGTATCACAGGTTCCAAAAAATTATTAACTGTGTCCAATCTTATAATAAAGCATCATATTGATTTCTGAAGGATCATGTGACACTGAAGACTGGGGTAATGAAGCTGAAAATTCAGCTTTGATCACAGGAATAAATTATATTTTAAAGTATATTAAAATAGAAAACAATTGTTTTAAATTGTAATATTTCAGTCTTTTTTTCAGGCTTGTTGAGCAAAAGATACATCTTTCAAAACATTCAAAATAGTAATCTTTAAAACTTTTGCTGCTCTGTGTGTGTGTGTGTGTGTTAGATAAACAATAATAACAACAACAATCATTAGACAGGCGTCTACATTTATTAAGGCGTTTTAGTTAATTTGACATATATATATATATATATATATAAAACATATAAATGTTTACAGACAGCTCTGTACTTCACTGTTATTAGCCAAAGTGTGCCACAGTTTTGTTTAATTTAAATAATAAACTATAATGGAGGCACAAACACACAGGCCTGGACATCAAAACACCTGACATTGGTGTCTATTAACTAAAGATGAGTAACAATAATGGCTCTCAGTATTACAGGAACTGGACCATAATCTGATGGTGCAGATCTACAGATTGTAATATGATGCATTACCATAAAAACAAAAACATATTCTATTGGTGAGCTCTGCGTTATTCATTAAATTTGTCTGAAGAGCAGACAGAAAAGCAAGGGAACACTGTATCAGCATGTAGAGCTACATGACCTATTTAATCTCCCAATGTTTAAAATCTGCCGCGCAGGGATTAGAAACATTAGCATTGAAATGTAAAAAAGGAAAATTCCACTAAACTATAATAAAAGAATCTGAATCTTCAGACCATGTGCAATAGAAGTTTTGGTTCACAATCACAATTCTTCAACACACTTGCTAAAAACCAAAGTATCCTCGAAGTTTCTGTTGTGGCAGAGGCTGATATCCCTACGAGCTCGTCAACTCAGGAGCAGTGAAGGTGAAGACGGGCTGGGGCCAGGAGCAGTGAAGGTGAAGACGGGCTGGGGCCAGGAGGGGCCAGGAGCAGTGAAGGTGAAGACGGGCTGGGGCCAGGAGCAGTGAAGGTGAAGACGGGCTGGGGCCAGGAGCAGTGAAGGTGAAGACGGGCTGGGGTCAGGAGGGGCCTGGAGCAGTGAAGGTGAAGACGGGCTGGGGCCAGGAGCAGTGAAGGTGAAGACGCGCTGGGGCCAGGAGCAATGAAGGTGAAGATGGGCTGGGGCCAGGAGGGGCCAGGAGCAGTGAAGGTGAAGACGGGCTGGGGCCAGGAGCAGTGAAGGTGAAGATGGGCTGGGGCCAGGAGGGGTCTGGAGCAGTGAAGGTGAAGACGGGCTGGGGCCAGGAGGGGTCTGGAGCAGTGAAGGTGAAGACGGGCTGGGGTCAGGAGGGGTCTGGAGCAGTGAAGGTGAAGACGGGCTGGGGCCAGGAGGGGTCTGGAGCAGTGAAGGTGAAGACGGGCTGGGGCCAGGAGCAATGAAGGTGAAGATGGGCTGGGGCCAGGAGGAGTCTGGAGCAGTGAAGGTGAAGACGGGCTGGGGCCAGGAGGGGTCTGGAGCAGTGAAGGTGAAGACGGGCTGGGGCCAGGAGGGGTCTGGAGTAGTGAAGGTGAAGACGGGCTGGGGCCAGGAGGGGTCTGGAGCAGTGAAGGTGAAGACGGGCTGGGGCCAGGAGCAATGAAGGTGAAGATGGGCTGGGGCCAGGAGGGGTCTGGAGCAGTGAAGGTGAAGACGGGCTGGGGCCAGGAGCAATGAAGGTGAAGATGGGCTGGGGTCAGGAGCAGTGAAGATGAAGATGGACTGGGGCCAGGAGCAATGAAGGTGAAGATGGGCTGGGGTCAGGAGCAGTGAAGATGAAGACGGGCTGGGGCCAGGAGGGGTCAGGAGCAGTGAAGGTGAAGACGGGCTGGGGCCAGGAGGGGTCTGGAGCAGTGAAGGTGAAAACGGGCTGGGGTCAGGAGCAGTGAAGGTGAAGACGGGCTGGGGCCAGGAGCAGTGAAGGTGAAGACGGGCTGGGGTCAGGAGCAGTGAAGGTGAAGACGGGCTGGGGCCAGGAGCAGTGAAGGTGAAGACGGGCTGGGGCCAGGAGCAGTGAAGGTGAAGACGGGCTGAGGTCAGGAGCCGTCACCTCATTACTCCTGTTTGATATCTCCTGTCAGTCGTCTCTTCACACGCGAGTACGGACTCAGCTCATCGTCCATGATAAAGTCATAAAGCACTTTCACCCATGACGTGTAACAAGGGAGATCTTTGTAGTACTCGCCTGCGATCTTCTTCACCTGGAGGAAACAATGGGACACGCTGTCTTAGACAAAACACCAGAGGCAGTTTACAAAGAAATGCTCACAAAGAAATGCTTACAAAGAAGTGCTTTCAAAGAAATGCTCTAGTCAGTTTCATTGGCTGTTGTTCACGATCATCTGATGTTCTGATGTGAACTGTATTGTTAACATGTCTTTAGTCAGCATGAGCCAGCTAGTTAATCTTTCACGTTGGACTCGACTAGTCCAGTAGACTATGAAGCCATTTGGAGATTCTTGTCTAAAACAATTACAGATAAGAATCATATAAATTCCTCACATGATAGCAAACTGAATCAGGCTTAAAAACAACAACATTATTTTACGAAGGTATTATTAAAATGTTCAGACAGTCATGTTGCTGTTTTTCCTCCGACACATTCATTATCATTACTTCTGCCAGTCAAAGCTTGTTATTTTTCAAGGCTCATTATTATTTCTCTATTTTTGTATTTTTTCTGTAAAGCAGAACAATGTTAGGAATGTTATATTACTTTATATTAGAATACATACGTGTATATATATATATTCATTCTTTCTCAGCCCTGAAACTCAGACCATTTAAAAACTGTCAATCATATGGGCATAAGTTTCATTTATTTCATGCTTCCTGAGGATTTCCCCCAATAGTTGGGAAAATGGTGTCGGGCCGGTTGGTTTGCTCGAACAAAAACAGTAATGTTTAGATACACTTTTCAGGGACATCATTCTGCAAAGGTCTAGGTTTCCTTTATAAATTAAAGGGTTAGTTCACGCAAAAATTTAAATTGTCAACATTTACTTGCCCTCATGTCGTTGCACAAGACTTTCGTTCATCTTCAGAACACCAATGAAGATAAGTTTAATCAAATTAAAATCTGAAAGATTTCTGTCCCTCCATTTCAACTACTTTCAAGCCTGAGAAAGGCAGTAAAGACTTAACCACTGGAGTCACATGGATTACTGTAGTGTATCCTCAGTTTTATGAAGTGACACAAAAATAAAGAGGTACGTTTTTATTTTTGCGCAAACAAAGCACTCGCATCACCTCCTAAAACCCATGGAGTCACATGGAATACTGTAATGAAGTCTTTACTGCCTTTCTGGGGCTTAAAATGAAATAATTTCCCGGGATCAACACGCTGTGTGAAAGGCTCTTAACTCAACTTTAAGTGCAAAAACAACTGCAAGTTTTCTAGTCAATGTTCTGTCAATGTTTCTAGTCAATGAAATAAACTGATGTCTAAGATTTTTTTTTTTTTTTTTGGACAGATTTTGATAATTTATTTTTGCTGCAATATAGACTATTTAATTTTAGAGATGCACCGATTACAATTTTCTAGGCCGATTTCCGATTTTCATTGAGTTTGACCTGCCAATACCGATTTTAGCCGATTCCGATTTTATTTTTTCTAACCACTTTTTTATTTACAATAACACAAATATTTATATTCTATATATATATTTTTTTTAAAACACCATATACTTTTACTCAAACTCAATAATAAAAACAAGTTTAAATGGGTACATTTTCTATAAATATTTTCTATAGAGTCTTTTCTTTTCTGACATAGCCTACTCCAGTTCTTGTTAAAACACAACATGCAAATTATGTGCATTTTGGGCACTTTTAAACCCAATTTTTTATTTTTTTTGTCCATCAAAAGTGTGCTTTCACTTTAATTGAGCGTGAGCAGCGCAGCAAAAATAGACACGGCGCCGAAACCGCTTCATGCTGCTCACGCGACGCTCCTGATGACGCTCACGCGCTGCTCCCGCTCCCAGTGTGAATGCACTCATTGATTAACATGCAAGCCGAAAAATAATACGCGCCGCTCACACATGTGGTGTGAAACGGCCGTAATTCACGAGGTTTCCTACATGTGCATTCCGTGTGCACGTGTGACCCCTTATTTACTGCACACGTGTGCAGTCCGGCAAGGTTTTATTCCGTCCTCCACGCGGTGCCAACTCACACCAGGAGCATTTCAGAAGCGAAGCGACTGGATGCGCGAGACCACGTGATTTGCCTGTCCGACGTGTTTTTTCTTGATTTTTGGGTTTCTACGTACAGTCTATGGTTTCTACCAAGGATATATTGGTGTGCAATACAATCGGGAGTCTGCACATGGTGTTTATTTTGAAATTGACAATGTTTTTTGACTTTTGTTTTGTATTTACAGTGCGGCTTGGACGTGGCATCCGTCAAAAATAGACTAGGCGCCTATCTTTAGCGAAGCGGCACGGAGAGCCTGAAACGCACTGCGTCGCGGCTGGTGTAAACACAAGCATTGACTATAGTGGGCGCGATCAGCTCCGGTAGCCGTGTTGCAGCCGTAACGCGCCGCAGACGTGTGCAGTGTAAACAAGGGGTAATACTGATGTTGCGTGACGTTAATCATGCGGCGCCCGAGTGCATTTGACCGGCATAAAATCGGCATATGTCAGACTGACCGGCGACCGATCACGTGAAAATCGGCCGGTTCCGGTCACGCGCCGGTCAATCGGTGCATCTCTATTTAATTTTGGATACAAAGTTGTTTTAGTGTATATTGTTTATATTTTTGTCACACAGTATAAATGGGTCTTCATGCGTAATAAATACATAGCTACCATTACATTTTAGAAAAAGTCTAAATTCTCAAACTCAAAGAAAATTATTTAGCTATTGAGATGGACAGATTTGGCTTTATATTAGGAGTGTAACGAGACCCTCATGTCACGATACTGAACTCACGATACCATATTATTGCGATACTCCAAGACATGATAAAAGGTTAACAAAAAATTAACTGTTGATTAAAATGCTAAATTTGTTATTACATTGTGTGTGTAAATGAATAGTGTTGGACTTGGTGCTAAAACCCAAAGCACAGGACAATAGAGACACCAGAATAACAATATTCATGATTCTGAAGCTGAAAACACTGAATTATTTCATTAGAATATGTTTGCATTCTGACTAGATAGGCCTATATTTACAAGAATAGGCCACTTTTTACTGGTAAGATCAGACATCTGGCATTATCAGGACCCACAGATATTCCCCCATTGCATTATAATACATTATATTCAACATTATAGTATTTTAATGTAGTAGGGATGCACCGAATATTCGGCCACTGAAAATTTTCGCACGAAAATGGCCCAAAAGAGCATTTTCGGTTTTCGGCCGAAAGACTTTTATCACCGAAACAATACGGCTATTTCTATCATGTGCCGTGCACGTTTGCGATGACGTAATACACGCAAACGCACCAGGGTTCGATAGAATCGATAGTTTTGAGGCAGTCTTTGTTTTGATACACTATTATGTTGAAGGCTTACAGAGAAAATATTGTTGTATCTTAAGCAGACTTTGCACTTGTTCTGAATGCATTTTCTTGTAGTAGTCCTACAGAGAAAAATTAAAATGCACTAGACCTAAATGCACTTTGTTTTTATGAGAAAACATTTAATTTTGCACTAAAGTCTGCAGGCCAGTAGGCCTTTACATTATTATTTAATGTACATATGAGTGGGGTCAAGTTAAACATTTTAGTTTGAATTTTATTTTATACTGTGCATTGTTGCAATGTGCTAAATAAATATTTGCATAGTTTGTAATTGATTTATTCTTTGAAACTTTAATATTAATTTATGCAAATGCCTTGACTTCAATGCCTTGAATTTAGTACACAGTCATTGCCATAAATGCAATGGTATTAATAATTATTAAAAATTAATAATTAAAGGAGAAGAATAATTTCTTTCGGTGTTTCGGCCTTGATTTCCTCTTTTTCGGTTTCGGACAAGAATTTTCATTTCGTTGAATCCCTATAATGTAGTACTGACACTAAAACTCTGAAACTTGAATTTCTTCACACAGAAATTTTCATTTTGGGTGAACTATCCACGATTGGTGCATTTGTGTATTGCGATATACTGTGCCGTAAACATGAAGCAGAATAACTCACCATGGGTAGCCGGCGTCCTGGAATGCTAGGGAAGTCATGGTGCTCGTTGTGGTACCCGACGTTGAACGTCAGCAGGTTGAGGGATCCGTAGTATGAGTAGGTCTCATGGCCTTTGAGGAACATGTAATGCTCAGCAATGAAGTGTCCTGAGATGGGATGGAGACCCATTCCTAACAAAGAGCCCATCATCATGTAGACCAAGGGCTTGGCGCCCCAGAACCAATAGAGGAGAGCGTTGAACGCGAGCTGGATGGCCGTGTTCATGACCTCCAGGTGACTGATGGGTTTGGGGTTGATATAAAGGGGGCGAACGGCGTAAAACAGCGGCTGGAACATTATCCAGATGAGCTTACGCAGACGAGTGCAAAAGAACCAGCCCTCGAAGTCAGTGGGGATGTCAACGTCCACGCCATCTCCACCCAAATATCGATGGTGGTCCAGGTGGTAGCGCTTAAACGACGCAGAGTACGGCAAGCCAATGGGCAGATTGGCAAAAATGGCAAACCAACGGTTCCATTTGGCGCGGATGTTCCCGAAAGCGGTGTTGTGCGAGATCTCGTGAATCGCTAATGTCATTGAATGGTTTATGCAACTCCCAAATGCATATGTCCAGAACAAGACCCATTTCCAGGACAGGTCCTTCACCAAATAGAAGGCCCAAAACTGGATGGCGACCATCATACAGACTATCCATTTCAGTCTGTGATCAGGTCCCATTAGAGACTTAATCTCCGGGTATTTAGCTGCCAAAAAAGGGAAAGAAAACAAATTGTTAAACTGAAACAGTGTGATGGGGAAGATGAGCTCATTCATATGAAGCATATTTCCATAATGCCACAATGCAACTCGACACCATCAGGATCTGGAGCAGTGACTCGTGTGTCTCTGGCGTCTAACATCGGCCACTCCTTGTTCATATGCTTTATATGGCAAGACCTGAAGGCTAACTTATTTGCCTAAAACTCCCAAGAAATCACAATGCAAAACACATAGCCTAGTAGAAATGAAATGTGTGCACTTTTCATCCAAGGCATTTAATAATGCTTGCAAGAAATTACGGTTTTGAAGCAAGAGCTCCACTTTCAAGGCTATCCCAGGGTTTATATAATGAATTCAAGCAGAGGCACCGACAGTCTGAGACACGTCTGGATCAAGCATGCTTCAGTGTTAGCAATACGTAAGCTACATGTCAGCACAGGTTTGCATACAGAAGCAACATCCCCAACGCTGACAAACATGAACTCGCATAACGAGAGTTGCTGAAGTGTTGTTTGAACAGTACTGTGTGTTGTGTGCGGTGCCAGCGATGCAATCAAGCCACCAATGACCAGGAGAAATAATCAGTCCAGTGAGTTTCACTTAAAACTATAGTCATACGTAGGGGTGTGAACCTACACTGGTCTCACGGTTCGATTACGATTATCATGTCATCAATTCAGTTCAATTCGATATCACGATGCATTGCGATGCACCGCATCCTCAAATTTCAGTTCGGGAAGTCGTAGTGACATTCCAGTTTAAGTTTCAAGGGAGTAACGTATGTTTAAGCCATTAAGAAAATTTAATTCTGTCAAATCAATTTTGTTTTAAAGAAAAGTTCATTTAAAAGCAGCGCTCATTCATCAGTGTATAATGTTACCATAGAGATGTACGCATCAACCGTCAGCGAGTCCGCTGTTGAAGGCGACGATCATCCATTTATAATCACGCGTAACAATACAGAATAATTTTAATTTGACCATCGGGTGCGGATATTTAAATCAACATTGGGGCGGGTGGATGATTTGGTTTTGGCTGCGGATTCGGGTGTCGTTGGAGCTCATCCGCTCTGCCAGCGTTAACAGCTCGGGGTGAAAGCGGCTAACGTGGTTTATCAAGTTAGTGGTATTGTATTACCTCATGCATATTCTATTTGTGCGTGATGAGCGCACACAGCGCGTGTCTTCTCCAGGTCGTGCTTAACAGGTTGTTCATAAAAGCCGAAATGTGCCCAGATGTAGGCTTTTAAAAGTAGTTTGAGGATTTTTAATTACTTGCACTCGCGTCTCGCCTCCCTCTGCCACTGTATGCTACCGCGACAAAGCACATACGCGACAAATGACGTCAGAAAAGCGTCAGTACATTATAATCGGTTATGGTCTATTACTGAACTGATACCGAATCGTCCTCGACTGCATCGCGATGCATCGTAGAAACTAGGGGTGTAAATCGGAGCCTTAATGACGATTCGATACGATACCGATTTCTTAAGCCAACGATTCGATTATTTTCGATACTTCAGAATTTCCCACGATACGATTCGATTCGATTCGATACGATTCAATAATCGATATTTTTTTGTACATGATATCTAGTTTCAAATAAATCAACAAAAAATAATAATAATTAGCCTTTTATTGCGAATACAGAAACAACATTTGTGGCGAGCAGGACGCGGCCGACGTGAGATAACGGCAAAAAATAAATAAAAAAATAATAATTATTAGCCTTTTATTGAGAATACAAAAACAACATTTGTGGCGAGCAGGACGCGGCCGACGTGAGAGTGTTAATGAACGTCACCTGTGAGACGCACCGGTCTCTCGATCTTCAGCTCGTCGCTCCTCTTTTTATGCTTCCGCTCCTCCGTGAGAGATGCGAGACCGCTTCCGTGAGAGATGCGAGACGTTCTGTTAATGAACGTCTCACAGGTGACGTTCATTAACACTCACACCACCGGCCACGCGCCGTTCTCTCACGTCGGCCTCGTCCTGCTCGCCACAGTATTCTATTCACATAATGTGTATGTTACACTATAGCAGACTTTTTTGCAAACAGCAACATCTCTTACCACTGCTCCATATTTTTTCCTGAAGCCGAAATAATTCCACACCCTTGACTTGACACCGACGAGTGTGTAACATTTCACTTTCATTGCCAGCTCGCTCTGACGGTTCCATATCGCTCTTGAAAGTCAGACTCAACAATGTGTGTGAAAACAGATAGACTGTGAAACGTAAGTAACGTGTGTGAAGCGTGTGAAGTAGAAGACAATAATGAGGTTAGCGCCACCCGCAGTTTAGGAATAGGTTGTACGCATATGTCGGAGCTGATGCTGAAAATAGACAGGCGGCAAAATAAACACATTAATCGATATTCTTGCGGACGCATCGATGCATCGAATCGTCGGCTGTATAATCGATGGATCGATACGAATCGATTATTATTTACACCCCTAGTAGAAACGATTAATTTAGACACCCCTACTTAAAGTTTTATTATGCATCTTTATTCTTCAGTCATAACTGGAGTCTGCATGAGCCAGATGTGAATAAAAGCATGAATATGGTACAGCGGGGCTAAAGGTGCACCGGGATAATAGGCACGTTTTTATTCTCCTTTAAACCACTAGATGGTGCAAAAAGATCCTCGTTCACTGTGCATGTGGAAATTTGGCCTTTTCTTGAATCATGACTCAATTTCACAGCAACTGCGAAACTCAATTTCAAGGAAGGCAAACGCAAAGTCCAACCTGCGATAATTTGGTCTAATATTTAATGTTTTTAAAAATGTTATAGACTCTAGCAAATGAGAATCAATAAAATAACTAAATATATTTTGAGACAAAGGTCTTGTTAATGATTTTCAGTTTTGTTCAAGGTAATTAAATTAACAGCTTTTCAATAACTGGAGAATATGTAAAAGTATGGTATGTGATGTAAAAAGGAACAATAATTATCATGATAATTAACAGCCGGCTGACTTTTCCATTTGTTGACTTGATCAATTTCAGATGGTTAATTTAATTTATTAAGTCGGGGGTCCAACTTAGAGATAATCATCATATTCATAATGAAACCAACCATCATATTAAAAATATATGAATCATATAATAAAACACAGGCCTGTTTATTGGTACTTCCGTTAAGTCATATTATATGATTATGAGATCTCCTTCAAATTTTTCCAAATCTTTAATTTAAAAAAAATATTTTAATTCTGTATTTTTTTAATGAAAATTTTAATGAAGGTAAATTTATTGAAACAAAAATAAATTATTTTACTTAGAAAATAGTACAAATAATGCTGAAGTGATTGTTTTGAACAAGTAGTAGGTTATGATTAACTTATCATGCTAAACATATTACTTTAGTTAAAGTATTTTGTATTAATACAGGACGCTTTTTACCTCAAGTGTTGGGCGTCACCTCGTAGATTTAAACGATTCATATCACCTTCATGACTTAAATTTCCTACAAAATGTCCAAAAATCCATCAATGTTCAATAAAAAACATTTTGCTATGCAATCATACACTATGGGAGCAGTTAAAAGCACATTTTCCTTTAGGCCCTGTTGAACCCTATAATTAAGAAGCTACAGAATCATTTACCAGATGTCGTGTGTGCGTGTGTGTGTCAGTGAGTGTATTATGAATAATTCATGAATTGACGTTTTGAATAACACAGAATGCTTGACACGTGATCCATAAACCCACTGTAATGTTCATCCAGACTGTATGGAGGAATAGGCTAACGCTGGGTCATCAGCTCTTTCCACACTTATAAGAAGATTTATAAGAGTAACTGCACACTCTCAGTCATATTTTACTATTAATACATCATATGGATGTATGTACCTTCAGTAGCCCATATTATGCGTGTTCGTTTACATGTATAACTAGGTTATAAAAAAAAATATATATATATAAAAAAGTTTGTCTTGACAACGCCTGACCAGTATTTTGTAAGTTTGCTTTGAATTAGTTTTATTAGCTTGAGATTTTAATGATATAGATAGATAGATAGATAGATAGATAGATAGATAGATAGATAGATAGATATTATCGTTATGTTGGCCAAGCCATGTTCTCTACAGCCATAATGAATGAAGTGAGAAACGGATAGTTTCGCGAGCATTAGCTTTAACTTTTAACTTTGAGCATTAACTTTCCTCATGTGACTATCAGCAGCTCACGTCACCACCAAACTCACTGGTTACCACTTAATAATACACCATTGATGACTGAATAAACAGAAACCAGATAAAATCTTTAAAATAACCACAAAATGGCACGATAGCGTAACGTTACTACTATATTCGAACAGTTATGAAACCAGTTAGCGGCTAACGTTAAGCGATAAAAATAGGAAGCGGTTAAACTAACGTTATTAACGGTCACGGCCTCGTGTGTAAAATTGTTCAGCAAACATCACACAATACAATACAATACAATACATGAAACATTAATAATAAAGTAACGTTAATATTATAGAGGCCATGAGCATATTTCCTGTAAGTTAGTTCAGTATGAGGTGAGGGAGCGGCCCTCACATAACGGTCGCCGAGCGATCTCATCTCGAAACAAACACTTCACAAATACGTCTCTTTAATTACAACTTAAAAACTACTTACACACTAAAGACAGGGCAGAGAATAAGAAAATCAAACAATTAACCGCTTTGCTCGTTTGGGCTTTTTCAGGAGATCGTTTTACACAACAAAACATCCGAGTTCCTGATATACAGCGCGTCAAACAGAGAAACAGACAAAACCAACGTGCAATAGGCGATATATAGTGTATTTTATAGTCAGTGAGCGTGTCAGAGAATTGACTCTCACCCAGAATCTCTTTCCTCCGGTCGGCGTGAGGCTGATCTGTATAAACCCACTCGAAATCTTCACGAACTACGCGATTCCCCATTTTAACGCTATAGTTCGGTGGTTGGCTTGCGGGATGTGTGTTTGCTCCGTCAGGTTATTCACACGGGTCCGGTCCACTATCAGCGACTGTCCCACATCCTCCACTTTCTCAGATTCAGCCCTCCTTCTTTTACTGAGAGATCTTTCGATTCCGTGGAGGGCGGAGTCTCTCTCTCTCTCTCTCTCTCTCGATGAGAACACACCAGCTTTGACTACGTTAAAGCTGCAGTCCGTAACTTTTTGGGGTTAAAAATTATCCAATATGTTTGAACAAGTACATAACCAGCCAGTGTTCAAAACTCTCTGCTTGCCGTAGCTCGATTCAAAACGTAAATTCGAGCGAGTCTTTGCGTCATTACGTCACATGTATTTCACATTACAGTCACATCTGTACACATTTCCTCCATGAAGTTGAAATTTATATTAATCTGATCTCTGGCTCCAACAACAAAAAGGCAGTTAAAACTGTCAACATATGGTCCTCTTTTTATTTGTAATGGCATATAAGTTTACCCTGGCAAAGCTGTTTTGTACTTTATTTATATTATATGGTTGTATACTGTTATGTATATTTTGATAAGTCACCTGTGATTTGTACCCTATTCTTACAATAAAAAAAATAAATTAAAAAAAATAAATAAAAAAATCTGTACACATAAAGACACATCTGTACACATAATAAATCACATCTGTACAAATCACATCTGTACACATAAAGTCACATCTGTCGACATAAAGAAGAGTATCGACTATAGGCTATGGATGTTGGAGGTGGAGATTTATAGCCTTTTCTCACAGCACTTGATATAATTAAACTTATATCAATCTGTTGGCGGATCCAGAAAGGTTCAAACGCCGATCACCCGCTGGAGACTCACCCGCTGCTGTAAAACACGGAAGACTTCGGATCGGCTGCAGAAAGAGAGCCTGAACGGCCCATGCGAACACAAGGATAATATCTGAGGACATTAAATGTAGTCACACAATGCTGATGTTGTTAACTAACAATTTGAGAACAAAGTATAATTTGCACGGTTTGACGAGTTGATAAGCGATCGTTAGATTTAATCTGCGTGATTTACTGCAATGCTTTTTCCCGGTCAGAACAAAAGTGGATGTTATATTTGTGATATTGATGTGATTGTGAACGCCAGGATCCACATCGGCCGGCAGCCACATTCTCTTCAAAACACTGTTCATCCGCGCTGTGATTTATGACATAAAAACTCATAATGATTACATAAAAAGTCAAAATTATGATGTGCTAAATCATAAGGTGTAATGTGTTTGAGTTTTTATGTCATAATACATTTATAAATTTTACAATTATGACTTTTAAATCATTCTGTTGACATACTTTTCATCATTGTTATGACTTAGTATGTCAATTTTGATGTTTCATCTTATAAATTTGACTAGTCTCCTGTCATAACTTTGACTTTTTATTATAATTTTTTGTGAACACTTGTTTTTATTGAATTATCAGTATAATTTAATACACAACCCAACCACCACAAAACTTTGACTTTCATAATTTGTCATTTTATGTCACGAAAAATAAGAAAAAGTCGAGATTATGACATCATTATGAGATGAAAGTCGACATTATGATATACTATTGTCACAATTTTAACATAAATCATATTTTTTTTATCGTAATTTTGACTTTAATTAATGTGATTTAAACTTTAAACTCTTTAAGTCATAATTTTGTCACAACTTTGTGTGTCTTTAGTTTTTAAGTAATACATTTCAAACTTTTCATCTCACAATTATGACTTCTACTTGACGGCAAAGATTAAATCTTTAAAATAACCAGAATCACACAATAACATACTAGTTGAATAGTTATGAAGTTGGCTTCTGCTAATTGTTAAAAAGGGAATGCAGTTGAACTTGTTAGCTGACATGGCTGTATGTGTCATGATGAGATAAAATTACAGAGTACAAACATTACATAATAAAATTCAGCAAGTAACTGAGGTCATGTGAAGAATTTTTACTTAAAAATAAATTATGCAGTAACATCCCGCTTAAAAACTATACAGGCTGCAAAACTATCCAAATCAATGCAAAAGCTTCTTAAAATCAACTGAGAAGAGAAAAGCCTCATGTGAAAGTAATTACAGATGATAACATTAATGTAAGTAAAACAAAACTCTTCCTGATATTTCTACAATGCTTTCACTAAATTCTCCCGTTACTATCACATGTCCAAGGCAGCAGACAGATGGAAATGTAAGTCTAATAACAGATCTCAGTAAACTAGCAGAAGTAACTCGATTTACGCACCGCCGTCACTCGCCGTCACAAATGACTGTCGTCATGTGTGTATTATGTTGCTTCCTGTCGTCATGTGCACATACACATATAACCTACATTTATATTTATAAAATAGTTAGGTCCGGTCGAACGATGTATTAATTAAATTCAGATTGGATTATGTTCGTAATAGGCACTTACCTAATGCTTAAAGGGACAATGTGTAGTTTTTTAAGTATTTTAGTATCTAAAATCTATATTTTTATTCATAAATATGTCCTCAATGGTGTACAGATACCTCTGCCAATAATCTGACTTATCCTCGTAAGCGAATAATTTATTATCTTTATATACATGGGACGGCCATTTTGAAAAACTATAATAGCAGCGAGGGACAAAAAGTACTAGGCCAAGCGTTTCCACAAGGCGTTTTCGTTCAGAGCCAACGTCACGTGACTGAAACCCGCTGAACCGGACAAGAAGATTGGAGAGACGCTTTTCACTGCCCTGGCAGGTTTAAAAGGCTGCACTCACGGTTATTTATAATGGAGGACCGTAATTATGTGGAGCCACAGGACCAGAGATTGCAAAAAACAAGGTTTAAAATCGGGATAGCTTTCTCCAGGTGAAGGAGTTGACGCAGGGGAAAGCTTTCAGAAGAGACGCTGAACTCCTGCTTTCTTCTCAACAGGGAAGTCAATGTTACGGTCTAAATTACAAGCTTTTTTTCATTGCTTGGTTGCTTCTCTGCCTTTGGAAACTTTCAATTCTATCAAACATCCGTTTGTTTGTTGTGTCAAGTTGCAGTTTGTTTGGAATAACAAACCTGTTCACCCGAAGGAAAACTTGAAGTACTATTAGAAGACATCCTGTCATAGCTTTTTGGTACATAACGGCTACCGTAGAAGCAACACGCATTTGAAAACGCGAGGCGCTGTAGAGCACTATTCGTTTGAATGCAAAATACAGTTTCACCACTAGATGGGTGAAATTCCTACACATTGTACCTTTAAAGAAGTTTCATGCTTCTAAAAAGTGCTTTTGATCTGAATGATCCCAGCGTCTAGTATTACCTGAGGTGATTTATCCAGACTTTTTCCAGAAAGTAAAAGTCGCCGTAATATTCACTGACATTGTCCGTGAGGATTACTGAGATGACACACTCAGATGGGACTAAAATCACTGAGAAGCTCTGCTAATATTTACTTTACCCCACTTCTCCATGTTAAACTAATCCCATCTGAATTGGGCTTAAGAAGTAACCTCTGGTTGAGCAAAATGATGACATCAGGAACCAGGAGCTTTTGGCCAATGGACAGGCACTAGAGGAGTTGTTCACTCAAATTCAACTCTTGGTCACCTTCTCCAAAGGGTTCCCAGCTCTTATCCCTAAAATCATTCTTCCACCTTTCATCATCGCCTGTCCCAACCAATGGAGCTTCACTCAATTCTGTTTCAACCCATGTTTGGGTCAAATATGGACAAACCCAAGAGCTGTATCTCTCTATATGTTTTTCCGTTGTCTCCTGTAGCGTTCATATGTAAATTGCATGAGCTTATTTTGTCAAATAGATCGAAATATCTGAAAAAGCTCATACATTTACCCACCCATAGACTCTCCCCTCGAAGAAATCAGGACAGAAGTGGTTAAAAGTGGACAGAAGAGACGGATTAAAATACCAGGTGTAAACGCGAATGTGTCTCCCTCGTCTACTTGTGATCTGATCGACTAAAATGCAAATGACCAAAAAGTGTTGGACGATGAAATCACAAAAGCAAACAATGCCGACCCTGCTCTGCCAGAACGCTCCTATGCAGGGCCAGATTCACTGAATAGTGTGACACAGGCAAAAGCAAATCTCACATTATAATGAAGCACTAGGCACAGGTTATTCTGGCTGTGATTCAGTGACAAATGCAAGATGCTCTTCTCCGCTCCTCAACTGCATATATATATAAAGTGTTTCTTAATTAAAGAAAACATTGTAATTATTCAAAGAACCAATTCTTTATTTGCCCTTGCATAGTAAATAAGCAGAGATGCTCCACACTGCTTGTGTCACTTCAGTCACGATAGAGATGGGCGGAGTTATGAGCTCTGACTGACAGTCGTGAGATGCCAATGAAGTTATGAGATTTGGTCATAACAAGTTCTTTTTAATATTTCTCATTGTTTAAATATTTGCAAAACCCACAGAGAGACGTAAAGGGATCACTCACACCCTCTTTCACCTTTGCGACCCCTACTGGTGGCCCCGTATGACCCAGGACGTCCATTGCTTTCTTCAAGCATGCCCCAACTGTGCCATGGCCAAATCCTCTTGATATGTTTATGCTGGAAACTCCTGCTTCTTTTTTTCTTTTTTAAACCTTTATTTAACTAGGAAAGTCACATTGAGGTTAAAACCTATTTTACAAGTGAGACCTACAGTAGTCAAGACAGGGTCGTATGGCAGGATTAATCAAATTACAAGCAACAATAAGAAACCAATCACAACATCATCATGAGATACAACAAAAAACACAACAAATCTCCATGACAACATGTTATACAACACCATGACACAGCACAAAACACAAACATTTAGGTACTACATAATTCCCTACATTGTACTGTTCACAGAAACAAACAGTATTAGATCATAGGTTTAATAAGATTTGATTGATTTCCATTACACGAGAGTAGATGTTAAAACTTCATGCTGATTTGTACTCGGCTTTCGCCAAGATAAGCAACACTAAGACGTAGCTTTACAGTAAACTATGCTTCTCCATCCATTTACGCTTCTTTCCATATGAGGGTGTGACTCCCCTTCTGTCCGGCGTTAACGGCTGCAGTGTACTTGGCGCGTCAGCACACACGACGGCTGCAACTACAGTGTGGTCTCCCTAGTGGACCAACACGACAACCGTCTGGATTGAGCCGAGTAGGGGACATCTCTAGGGTCTTCAAGTGGGCACCTTCCGTCCTCAGTGTTTCGTCGACTAGCCCACGACACCTCAAGAGGGCTCGACAGTGACTCTGGCGTCCCAGAGTCACCCCCCTCCGTCCCCCACTCAACTCAGCCCAGCTTACTGACCTCTACATCCCTCCTGCTGCTGAGACCTAACCACAATCTCACTATCTCTCCGCAACCCAACCATACGCGCCAACCCGATTGATTAAGGCTGTCGAGCCCCACTGGTGCGTTAAAGCAGTTACAGTGGCAACGGTTCCGTATGGCATACCACCTAACGCAAAACACAATATCTACCCAACCACCCGTCATTCTATACTATACAACCTATACAAATTGTATAGTATACTATACAACCTATACTATAGAACCTATACAAATAAACCAACAGACTCTTCAAGTTTTTCAAGAATTCTACGAAACCGTAGCGTGGCGGCCTGTACCTTGCCAGCTAGAATCTTTCCGTCTCAACCACAGCCAGTTGCTGCTCCTTTCTGCTGCTTCAGATAAGTTCTTTACTGTGCGACGCAACTCTTGGCCGCTGAATCCGACGTCCCTGAGGAACCGGGTTGTAGAGTGTGCCACAAAACCTCGACAACCCACTTCCACTGGATAAACCTGGACTCTCCATCCTCGCTGTTCTGCTTCAGTGGCCAAATGAGCATACCGCAGTTTCTTTCTCTCATATGCCTCATCTACAGCATCCTCCCATGGCACTGTCAACTCTATCAGTTGAACAATGCGTGCTGATCCAGACCACAAAACAATGTCTGGTCGTAGGTTAGTGGTGGCAATCTCAGGTGGAAAAATAAGCCGTTGATCAAGATCAGCCAGCATCTTCCAGTCCCTAGCAGCTTCCAGTTGTCCTGGCCGAGAATTGGTGTTAACACCTTTTCTTGGTGGTTGCTCGCCTGGGCGGAGGAATGTTGTCTTCTGCGTGTAATGTTTTGCTAGCACATGCGGCAACTTATTGGTCATACTACGCTTGCCTTCCAATGCTAAAGCCAAACATCTCAGTACTTGGTCATGGCGCCAAGTAAACCGACCTTGGCTAAGAGCCACCTTACATCCTGTCAAAATGTGCCTTAATGTGGCAGGTGATGAACACAAAGGACAAGAGGGATCCTCTCCTACCCAGAGGTTTAGGTTCTGCGGTGATGGGAGAACATCATATGTTGACCTAATAAGGAAACTGATCCTACTCTCTTCCATTGACCAAAGGTCTTTCCAGCCCATTTTACGTTGTTCCACACTCTCCCATCTCATCCACTCTCCCTGCTTGGCCTGGGAAATGGCCTTTATACTCCTCATCCTCTCCTCCTGCTTTCGCACCTCGTTGACTACCAGCTTCCTCCTTTGAGCTGGGCCTGCCTTGTGCCATTTAAGAGGAGCTAACCTGAGCCCAAAACCCCCTCTTCCATGCTGTACCTGTCCCACGATATCCCCTATTTGAAGGTCAGCCTTTGCCTCTACTACAGATTTCTTTGCTGACCACTTTCTACCAGTTTTTAACACAGGGGCTGCCTCCCTTACACATTTGTCACGTGACTCTACTAATGTCATTTCCAGTCTGACCTTGGCACACTTAAACTCCTCGGTTAAAGCAGAGACTGGCAGCTGCAATATTCCTTTACTATAAAGTCCCACTCTGCTGAGGCAGCGTGGAACTCCCAACCATTTCCTGATGTATGAACTTATTAACGCTTCCAGCTTATCCACTGTTGTCAAAGAAACCTCGTACACAGTCAGTGGCCACAGCAACCTCGGCAGTAGACCAAACTGAAAGCACCAGAGTTTTAGTTTGCCTGGTAGAGCACAGCTGTTTATGCTCTTCAACCCTTCCACTGCTTGTTGTCTAACTTCTCCCACTCGAACTGTGTCCTTTAGATCTCCATCGTACCATCTCCCAAGACTCTTCACTGGCTTCTCAGAAACTGTTGGTATTGCCTCACCATTAATGAAGAATGTTTTATCTACTACCTTTCCTTTAACTATGGAGATGCTCCTTGATTTAGAGGGCTTAAATTGCATTCGTGCCCATTCAATATTATCTGTTAACTTCCCCAATAACCGATTAGTGCAGGCTACTGTTGTAGTCATGGTTGTCATGTCATCCATGTATGCTCTGATTGGTGGTAGTCGCAACCCAGAAGCCAAGCGCTCTCCTCCTACTACCCATCTTGATGCCCTAATGATTACTTCCATTGCCATGGTAAAAGCCAGTGGAGAAATTGTGCATCCTGCCATTATTCCAACCTCTAAGCATTGCCATGCAGTGCTGAATTTTGGAGTTGAGAAACTAAATTGCAAATCTCCAAAATAGGCTTTCACTAAATTTGTTATTAGGGCCCGAGCACCGATGGTGTGAGGACCCTCTTGGAATTGCTCTGTTTATTATTATTAGGGCCCGAGCACCGATGGTGTGAGGACCCTCTTGGAATTGCTCTGTTTATTATTATTCTTCTTCTTCTTCTTCTCCGCAATGAATCGCATTTTTGAGGGCCTAAACATGCACGAAAACTCACGAAAATTTGCACACGCGTCAGAACTGGCGAAAATTTACATCTGATATGCGTTTCAAAATTGGGCGGGGCAAAATGGCTCGATAGCGCCACCTATAAAGGTTCAACGGAGTGCGCCTCGCGTTACGTTTCACGTACGTGTACGAAATTCGGTACATACCTGTAGTGGCCCAATACCTACAAAAAAGTCTCTTGGAGCGTAGCCCTAAACACAACAGGAAGTCAGCCATTTTGAACTTCCTCTCAGATTTTTGTGCAGTTTTTGCCATTTTCAGGCCTCGTACTTTAACGAACTCCTCCTACAGTTTTAATCTGATCATCTTCAAATTTGGTGAGTCTAATCTTAAGGCCTTTGCGACGTTAAATTGCGAAGATCTTGAGTTTTCGTCGAAGGGCGTGTCCTCGGCGGCCTGACAAATTTTGATGTTTCGCCATGAAACAGGAAGTTGCTGTAACTCAGGCAAACAATGTCCAATCTGCCCCAAACTTCACACGTTTGATAAGAGTTCTGTCCTGAACACATGTCCATGCTCATATTCAGTTACAGTCATAGCGCCACCTGCTGGCAACAGGAAGTGACATGTTTAACACTGTTGTGGACTCCTGATAACATATAAAAAAGTGCCAGCAAGTGTTAAACATGCTAACAACATACTTGAAACATGCTAAAACATGCTAGCAAGCACTTAGCTAAGTGCTAAAGCATGCTATTACTGCAATTCAATAGGAATTTGCTGTAACTCAGGTATGGAATGTCCAATCTGCCCCAAACTTCACACGTTTGATAAGAGTCATGGCCTGAACACATCTACATGAGAATATTCAGTTATAGTAATAGCGCCACCTACTGGCAACAGGAAGTGACATGTTTAACACTGTGATGCAGTACTAGCAACATATTAATTATGCCAATGAGTTATAAACATGTTAGAAACATGTTAAAACATGCTAGCAATTCTTAGCTAAGTGCTAAAGCATGCTAATACAATGAAACAGGAAGTTGCTGTAACTCAGGCAAACAATGTCCAATCTGCCCCAAACTTCACATGTTTGATAAGAGTTCTGTCCTGAACACATGTCCATGCTCATATTCAGTTACAGTCATAGCGCCACCTGCTGGCAACAGGAAGTGACATGTTTAACACTGTTGTGGACTACTAATAACATATAAAAAAGTGCCAGCAAGTGCTAAACATGCTAGCAACATACTAGAAACATGCTAAAACATGCTAGCAAACACTTAGCTAAGTGCTAAAGCATGCCAATGCAATGAAAGAGGAAGTTGTTGTTACTCAAGAAGGCAATGTCCAATCTGCCCCAAACTTCACACGTTTGATAAGAGTCATGGCCTGAACACAACTACATGATAATTTTCTGTTAATTTTCTGTTATAGTAATAGCGCCACCTACTGTCAACAGGAAGTGACATGTTTTACACTGTGATGCAGTACTAGCAACATAGTAAAATATGCCATTGAGTGTTCAACATGTTAGAAACATGTTAAAACATGCTAACAATTCTTAGCTAAGTGCTAAGGCTTGCTAATGCAATGAAAGAGGAAGTTGTTGTTACTCAAGAAGGCAATGTCCAATCTGCCCCAAACTTCACATGTTTGATAAGAGTCATGGCCTGAACACATCTACATGATAATTTTCTGTTAATTTTCTGTTATAGTATTAGCGCCACCTACTGTCAACAGGAAGTGACATGTTTTACACTGTGATGCAGTACTAGCAACATAGTAAAATATGCCATTGAGTGTTAAACATGTTAGAAACATGCTAAAGCATGCTAGCAATACTTAGTTAAGTGTTAAATCATGCTATTAATGCCATGAAACAGGAAGTTGTTTTAACTCAGGCAAGGAATGTCCAATCTGCCCCAAACGTCACACTTTTGATAAAAGTCCTGCCCTGAACACATCTACATGACAATTTTCACTTATAGTAATAGCGCCACCTACTGTCAACAGGAAGTGACATCTACAATGTGATGCAGTACTAGCAACAAATTTAGATATACCATTGAGTTCCAAGCATGCTAGAAACATGCTAAAACATGCTAGCAACACTTATCTGAGTGAAAACACATTGTATAATCCCCATAATAAAGGACATTTTTGTAACTGACATTGACATACTCCTCCTATATTTACCTACATAAATGCACATTCCCCTCCGTGCACGTTTTACACTGTGATGCAGTACTAGCAACATAGTAAATATGCCATTGAGTTATACACATGTTAGAAACATGTTAAAACATGCTAGCAATTCTTAGCTAAGTGCTAAAGCATGCTAATGCAATGAAACAGGAAGTTGTTGTTACTTAAGAAGGCAATGTCCAATCTGCCCCAAACTTCACACATTTGATAAGAGTCCTGCCCTGAACACATCTACATGACAATTTTCAGCTATAGTAATAGCGCCACCTACTGGCAACAGGAAGTGACATGTTTAACAGTGTGATGCAGTACTGGCAACATAGTAAATATGCCATTGAGTTATAAACATGCTAGCAATTCTTAGCTAAGTGCTAAAGCATGCTAATGCTATGAAACAGGAAGTTGTTTTTACTTAAGAAGGCAATGTCCAATCTGCCCAAAACTTCACAAGTTTAATAAGAGTTCTGTCCTGAACACATGTGCATGCTCATATTCAGTTACAGTCATAGCGCCACCTGCTGGCAACAGGAAGTGACATGTTTAACACTGTTGTGGACTTCTAATAATATATAAAAAAGTGCCAGCAAGTGTTAAACATGCTAGCAACATACTAGAAACATTCTAGCAAACACTTAACTAAGTGCCAATGCATGCTATTACTGCAATTAAATAGGAATTTGCTGTAACTCAGGCATGGAATGTCAAATCTGCCCCAAACTTCACACATTTGATAAGAGTCATGGCCTGAACACATCTACGTGACAATTTTCAGTTATAGTAATAGCGCCACCTACTAGCAACAGGAAGTGTCATGTTTAACACTGTGATGCAATACTGGCAACACATTAAATATGCCATTGAGTTATAAACATGTTATAAACATGTTAAAACATGCTAGCAATTCTTAGCTAAGTGCTAAAGCATGTTAATGCAATGAAACAGGAAGTTGTTGTTACTCAAGAAGGCAATGTCCAATCTGCGCCAAACTTCACACATTTGATAAGAGTTCTGCCCTGAACACATGTCCATGACAATTTTCAGTTATAGTAATAGCGCCACCTACTGTCGACAGGAAGTGACATGTTTTACATTGTGATGCAGTACTAGCAACATATTAATTAAATATGCCATTGAGTTCTAAACATGCTAGAAACATGCTAAAACATGCTAGCAACACTTATCTGAGTGATAACGCATGCTACTATCCCCATAATAAAGGACATTTTTGTAACTGACTTTGACATACTCCTCCTATATTTACCTACTTAAATGCACATTGCCCACCGTGCTCTGTCTTCCTGAAGCCACCGGGTGGCGGTGGCACGGGTGCGAGGGCCCTTTCATCGCTGCTTGCAGCTTTAATTATTATTATTCTTCTTCTTCTTCTCCGCAATGAATCGCATTTTTGAGGGCCTAAACATGCACGAAAACTCACGAAAATTTGCACACGCGTCAGAACTGGCGAAAATTTACATCTGATATGCATTTCAAAATTGGGCGGGGCAAAATGGCTCGATAGCGCCACCTATAAAGGTTCAACGGAGTGCGCCTCGCGTTACGTTTCACGTACGTGTACGAAATTCGGTACATACCTGTAATGGCCCAATACCTACAAAAAAGTCTCTTGGAGCGTAGCCCTAAACACAACAGGAAGTCAGCCATTTTGAACTTCCTCTCAGATTTTTGTGCAGTTTTTGCCATTTTCAGGCCTCGTACTTTAACGAACTCCTCCTACAGTTTTAATCTGATCATCTTCAAATTTGGTGAGTCTAATCTTAAGGCCTTTGCGACGTTAAATTGCGAAGATCTTGAGTTTTCGTCGAAGGGCGTGTCCTCGGCGGCCTGACAAATTTTGATGTTTCGCCATGAAACAGGAAGTTGCTGTAACTCAGGCAAACAATGTCCAATCTGCCCCAAACTTCACATGTTTGATAAGAGTTCTGTCCTGAACACATGTCCATGCTCATATTCAGTTACAGTCATAGCGCCACCTGCTGGCAACAGGAAGTGACATGTTTAACACTGTTGTGGACTCCTGATAACATATAAAAAAGTGCCAGCAAGTGTTAAACATGCTAACAACATACTTGAAACATGCTAAAACATGCTAGCAAGCACTTAGCTAAGTGCTAAAGCATGCTATTACTGCAATTCAATAGGAATTTGCTGTAACTCAGGTATGGAATGTCCAATCTGCCCCAAACTTCACACGTTTGATAAGAGTCATGGCCTGAACACATCTACATGAGAATATTCAGTTATAGTAATAGCGCCACCTACTGGCAACAGGAAGTGACATGTTTAACACGTTGATGCCCTTCTAGCAACAGGTTAAAAATGCCATTGAGTTCTAAACATACAAGAAACATGTTAAACATGCTAGCAATACTTAGCTAAGTCCTAAAGCACGCTAATTCAATGAAACAAGACGTTGTTGTTACTCAAAAAGGCAACGTCCCATCTGCGCCAAACTTCACACGTTTGATAAGAGTTATCTCTTAAACACATGTCCATGCTCATATTCAGACATAGTCATAGCGCCGACTGCTGGCAACAGGAAGTGACGTTTAACACTGTTCTAGACTCCAAATAGGTACATACATGTAATGGCCCAATACCTACAAAAAAGTCTCTTGGAGCGTATCCGTAAACACAACAGGAAGTCAGCCATTTTGATCTTCCTCTGATTTTTGTGCAGTTTTTGCCATTTTCAGGCCTCCTACTTTTACGAACTCCTCCTACAGTTTCAATCTGATCATCTTTAAATTTGGTGAGTGTAATCTTAAAGCCTTTGCGACGTTAAATTGCGAAGATCTTGAGTTTTCGTCGAAGGGCGTGTCCTCGGCGGCCTGACAAATTTCGATGTTTCGCCATGAAACCGGAAGTTGCTGTAACTCAGGCAAACAATGTCCAATCTGCCCCAAACTTCACACGTTTGATAACAGTTATGTCCTGAACACATGTCCATGCTCATATTCAGTTACAGTCATAGCGCCACCTGCTGGCAACAGGAAGTGACATGTTTAACACTGTTGTGGACTACTAATAACATATAAAAAAGTGCCAGCAAGTGCTAAACATGCTACCAACATACTAGAAACATGCTAAAACATGCTAGCAAACACTTAGCTAAGTGCTAAAGCATGCTAATGCAATGAAAGAGGAAGTTGTTGTTACTCAAGAAGGCAATGTCCAATCTGCCCCAAACTTCACACGTTTGATAAGAGTCATGGCCTGAACACATCTACATGATCATTTTCTGTTAATTTTCTGTTATAGTAATAGCGCCACCTACTGTCAACAGGAACTGACATGTTTTACACTGTGATGCAGTACTAGCAACATAGTAAAATATGCCATTGAGTGTTCAACATGTTAGAAACATGTTAAAACATGCTAACAATTCTTAGCTAAGTGCTAAAGCATGCTAATGCAATGAAAGAGGAAGTTGTTGTTACTCAAGAAGGCAATGTCCAATCTGCCCCAAACTTCACATGTTTGATAAGAGTCATGGCCTGAACACATCTACATGATAATTTTCTGTTATAGTATTAGCGCCACCTACTGTCAACAGGAAGTGACATGTTTTACACTGTGATGCAGTACTAGCAACATAGTAAAATATGCCATTGAGTGTTAAACAAGTTAGAAACATGCTAAAGCATGCTAGCAATACTTAGTTAAGTGTTAAATCATGCTATTAATGCCATGAAACAGGAAGTTGTTTTAACTCAGGCAAGGAATGTCCAATCTGCCCCAAACGTCACACTTTTGATAAAAGTCCTGCCCTGAACACATCTACATGACAATTTTCAGTTATAGTAATAGCGCCACCTACTGTCAACAGGAAGTGAGATCTACAATGTGATGCAGTACTAGCAACAAATTTAGATATACCATTGAGTTCCAAGCATGCTAGAAACATGCTAAAACATGCTAGCAACACTTATCTGAGTGAAAACACATTGTATAATCCCCATAATAAAGGACATTTTTGTAACTGTCATTGACATACTCCTCCAATATTTACCTACATAAATGCACATTCCCCTCCGTGCTCTGTCTTCCTAAAGCCACTGGGTGGCGGTGGCACGGGTGCGAGGGCCCTTTCATCGCTGCTTGCAGCTTTAATTAGGGCCCGAGCACCGATGGTGTGAGGACCCTCTTGGAATTGCTCTGTTTATTAGGGCCCGAGCACCGATGGTGTGAGGACCCTCTTGGAATTGCTCTGTTTATTAGGGCCCGAGCACCGATGGTGAGAGGACCCTATTGTTTTTGCTCCGTTTATTATTATTCTTCTCTAATAAGAATCGCTTTTTAGAGGGCCTAAACATGCTCGAAAACTCATGAAACTTTGCACACGCTTCAGAAGTGGTGAAAATTTACGTGTGATGTGGTTTTCAAAATTGGGTGGGGCAAATTCTGTAAATTATTGCCCCCACATTTTGCCCCGGCTCTACGTTTCACGTACAGGTATGAAATTTGGTACATACATGTAATGACCCAATACCTACAAAAAAGTATCTTGGAGCGTAGCCCTAAACACAACAGGAAGTGAGCTATTTTGAACTTCCTCCTAGATTTTGTGCATTTTTCGTAATTTCCTGATGTTGTATTTCAACGAACTCCTCCTAGAGATTTAATCAGTTCCACATCATATTTTGTCAGTCTAATCTTAAGGCCTTTGCGACGTTAAATTGCGAAGATCTAGAGTTTTCGTCGAAGGATGTGACCTCGGCGGCCTGACAAAAATGTAGATGTGCAAATCCAATTTCAGCCTCTGGGTGAAATATGCATCATCAGATAATTTCTGTGTAAATGTTGAATGCAGTTCCGGTGTTGCTAGGCAACCACAGACAGCCTGCAGTAACTCAGCCATACAATGTCCGATCTGCCCCAAACTTCACATGTGTGATAAGAGTCCTGTCCTGAACACATGACCATGCTCATATTTAGGGCCCGAGCACCGATGGTGAGAGGACCCTATTGTTTTTGCTCCGTTTATTATTATTCTTCTCTAATAAGAATCGCTTTTTAGAGGGCCTAAACATGCTCAAAAACTCATGAAACTTTGCACACGCTTCAGAAGTGGTGAAAATTTACGTGTGATGTGGTTTTCAAAATTGGGTGGGGCAAATTCGGTAAATTATTGCCCCCACATTTTGCCCCGGCTCTACGTTTCACGTACAGGTATGAAATTTGGTACATACATGTAATGACCCAATACCTACAAAAAAGTCTCTTGGAGCATAGCCCTAAACACAACAGGAAGTGAGCTATTTTGAACTTCCTCCTAGATTTTGTGCATTTTTCGTAATTTCCTGATGTTGTACTTCAACGAACTCCTCCTAGAGATTTAATCAGTTCCACATCATATTTTGTCAGTCTAATCTTAAGGCCTTTGCGACGTTAAATTGCGAAGATCTAGAGTTTTCGTCGAAGGATGTGACCTCGGCGGCCTGACAAAAATGTAGAAGTGCAAATCCAATTTCAGCCTCTGGGTGAAATATGCATCATCAGATAACTTCTGTGTAAATGTTGAATGCAGTTCCGGTGTTGCTAGGCAACCACAGACAGCCTGCAGTAACTCAGCCATACAATGTCCGATCTGCCCCAAACTTCACATGTTTGATAAGAGTCCTGTCCTGAACACATGACCATGCTCATATTTGGTTATAGCAATAGCGCCACCTGCTGGTAGCAGGAAGTGTGGCAAATACAAATACTTTTGTGTTTGTATTTTTTGTGTTACAACCACAGACAGTCTGCAGTAACTCAGGCATACAAGATCCGATCTGCCCCAAACTTCACATGTTTGATAAGAGTCCTGTCCTGAACACATGACCATGCTCATATTAGATTATTGTAATAGCGCCACCTGCTGGTAGCAGGAAGTGTGGCAAATACAAATACTTTTGTGTTTGTATTTTTTGTGTTACAACCACAGACAGTCCGCAGTAACTCAGGCATACAATGTCCGATCTGCCCCAAACTTCACATGTTTGATAAGAGTCCTGTCCTGAACACATGCCCATGCTCATATTTGGTTATAGCAATAGCGCCACCTGCTGGTAGCAGGAAGTGTGGCAAATACAAATACTTTGACATAGTCCTCCTGTATTTATTATCATTACATACTGCCCACCGTGCTCTGTCTTCCTAAAACGGCCGGGTGGCGGCGGCACGGGTGCGAGGGCCCGCTTCATCGCTGCTTGCAGCTTTAATTATTATTATTATTCTTCTTCTTCTCCGCAATGAATCGCATTTTTGAGGGCCTAAACATGCACGAAAACTCACGAAAATTTGCACACGCGTCAGAACTGGCGAAAATTTACATCTGATATGCGTTTCAAAATTGGGCGGGGCAAAATGGCTCGATAGCGCCACCTATAAAGGTTCAACGGAGTGCGCCTCGCGTTACGTTTCACGTACGTGTACGAAATTCGGTACATACCTGTAATGGCCCAATACCTACAAAAAAGTCTCTTGGAGCGTAGCCCTAAACACAACAGGAAGTCAGCCATTTTGAACTTCCTCTCAGATTTTTGTGCAGTTTTTGCCATTTTCAGGCCTCGTACTTTAACGAACTCCTCCTACAGTTTTAATCTGATCATCTTCAAATTTGGTGAGTCTAATCTTAAGGCCTTTGCGACGTTAAATTGCGAAGATCTTGAGTTTTCGTCGAAGGGCGTGTCCTCGGCGGCCTGACAAATTTTGATGTTTCGCCATGAAACAGGAAGTTGCTGTAACTCAGGCAAACAATGTCCAATCTGCCCCAAACTTCACACGTTTGATAAGAGTTATGTCCTGAACACATGTCCATGCTCATATTCAGTTACAGTCATAGCGCCACCTGCTGGCAACAGGAAGTGACATGTTTAACACTGTTGTGGACTCCTGATAACATATAAAAAAGTGCCAGCAAGTGTTAAACATGCTAACAACATACTTGAAACATGCTAAAACATGCTAGCAAGCACTTAGCTAAGTGCTAAAGCATGCTATTACTGCAATTCAATAGGAATTTGCTGTAACTCAGGTATGGAATGTCCAATCTGCCCCAAACTTCACACGTTTGATAAAGAGTCATGGCCTGAACACATCTACATGAGAATATTCAGTTATAGTAATAGCGCCACCTACTGGCAACAGGAAGTGACATGTTTAACACTGTGATGCAGTACTAGCAACATATTAATTATGCCATTGAGTTCTAAACATACAAGAAACATGTTAAAACATGCTAGCAATACTTAGCTAAGTCCTAAAGCATGCTAATTCAATGAAACAAGACGTTGTTGTTACTCAAAAAGGCAACGTCCCATCTGCGCCAAACTTCACACGTTTGATAAGAGTTATCTCCTAAACACATTTCCATGCTCATATTCAGACATAGTCATAGCGCCGCCTGCTGGCAACAGGAAGTGACGTTTAACACTGTTCTGGACTCCAAATAGGTACATACATGTAATGGCCCAATACTTACAAAAAAGTCTCTTGGAGCGTATCCGTAAACAGGAAGTCAGCCATTTTGATCTTCCTCTGATTTTTGTGCAGTTTTTGCCATTTTCAGGCCTCGTACTTTAACGAACTCCTCCTACAGTTTCAATCTGATCATCTTTAAATTTGGTGAGTGTAATCTTAAAGCCTTTGCGACGTTAAATTGCGAAGATCTTGAGTTTTCGTCGAAGGGCGTGTCCTCGGCGGCCTGACAAATTTTGATGTTTCGCCATGAAACAGGAAGTTGCTGTAACTCAGGCAATGTCCAATCTGCCCCAAACTTCACACGTTTGATAAGAGTTCTGTCCTGAACACATGTCCATGCTCATATTCAGTTACAGTCATAGCGCCACCTGCTGGCAACAGGAAGTGACACGTTTAACACTGTTGTGGACTACTAATAACATATAAAAAAGTGCCAGCAAGTGCTAAACATGCTAGCAACATACTAGAAACATGCTAAAACATGCTAGCAAACACTTAGCTAAGTGCTAAAGCATGCTAATGCAATGAAAGAGGAAGTTGTTGTTACTCAAGAAGGCAATGTCCAATCTGCCCCAAACTTCACCCGTTTGATAAGAGTCATGGCCTGAACACATCTACATGATAATTTTCTGTTAATTTTCTGTTATAGTAATAGCGCCACCTACTGTCAACAGGAAGTGACATGTTTTACACTGTGATGCAGTACTAGCAACATAGTAAAATATGCCATTGAGTGTTCATCATGTTAGAAACATGTTAAAACATGCTAACAATTCTTAGCTAAGTGCTAAGGCATGCTAATGCAATGAAAGAGGAAGTTGTTGTTACTCAAGAAGGCAATGTCCAATCTGCCCCAAACTTCACATGTTTGATAAGAGTCATGGCCTGAACACATCTACATGATAATTAGGGCCCGAGCACCGATGGTGTGAGGACCCTCTTGGAATTGCTCTGTTTATTAGGGCCCGAGCACCGATGGTGAGAGGACCCTATTGTTTTTGCTCCGTTTATTATTATTCTTCTCTAATAAGAATCGCTTTTTAGAGGGCCTAAACATGCTCAAAAACTCATGAAACTTTGCACACGCTTCAGAAGTGGTGAAAATTTACGTGTGATGTGGTTTTCAAAATTGGGTGGGGCAAATTCGGTAAATTATTGCCCCCACATTTTGCCCCGGCTCTACGTTTCACGTACAGGTATGAAATTTGGTACATACATGTAATGACCCAATACCTACAAAAAAGTCTCTTGGAGCATAGCCCTAAACACAACAGGAAGTGAGGTATTTTGAACTTCCTCCTAGATTTTGTGCATTTTTCGTAATTTCCTGATGTTGTACTTCAACGAACTCCTCCTAGAGATTTAATCAGTTCCACATCATATTTTGTCAGTCTAATCTTAAGGCCTTTGCGACGTTAAATTGCGAAGATCTAGAGTTTTCGTCGAAGGATGTGACCTCGGCGGCCTGACAAAAATGTAGAAGTACAAATCCAATTTCAGCCTCTGGGTGAAATATGCATCATCAGATAACTTCTGTGTAAATGTTGAATGCAGTTCCGGTGTTGCTAGGCAACCACAGACAGCCTGCAGTAACTCAGCCATACAATGTCCGATCTGCCCCAAACTTCACATGTTTGATAAGAGTCCTGTCCTGAACACATGACCATGCTCATATTTGGTTATAGCAATAGCGCCACCTGCTGGTAGCAGGAAGTGTGGCAAATACAAATACTTTTGTGTTTGTATTTTTTGTGTTACAACCACAGACAGTCTGCAGTAACTCAGGCATACAAGATCCGATCTGCCCCAAACTTCACATGTTTGATAAGAGTCCTGTCCTGAACACATGACCATGCTCATATTAGATTATTGTAATAGCGCCACCTGCTGGTAGCAGGAAGTGTGGCAAATACAAATACTTTTGTGTTTGTATTTTTTGTGTTACAACCACAGACAGTCTGCAGTAACTCAGGCATACAATGTCCGATCTGCCCCAAACTTCACATGTTTGATAAGAGTCCTGTCCTGAACACATGCCCATGCTCATATTTGGTTATAGCAATAGCGCCACCTGCTGGTAGCAGGAAGTGTGGCAAATACAAATACTTTGACATAGTCCAAATAGTATTTATTATCATTACATACTGCCCACCGTGCTCTGTCTTCCTAAAGCGGCCGGGTGGCGGCGGCACGGGTGCGAGGGCCCGCTTCATCGCTGCTTGCAGCTTTAATTATTATTATTCTTCTTCTTCTTCTCCGCAATGAATCGCATTTTTGAGGGCCTAAACATGCACGAAAACTCACGAAAATTTGCACACGCGTCAGAACTGGCGAAAATTTACATCTGATATGCGTTTCAAAATTGGGCGGGGCAAAATGGCTCGATAGCGCCACCTATAAAGGTTCAACGGAGTGCGCCTCGCGTTACGTTTCACGTACGTGTACGAAATTCGGTACATACCTGTAGTGGCCCAATACCTACAAAAAAGTCTCTTGGAGCGTAGCCCTAAACACAACAGGAAGTCAGCCATTTTGAACTTCCTCTCAGATTTTTGTGCAGTTTTTGCCATTTTCAGGCCTCGTACTTTAACGAACTCCTCCTACAGTTTTAATCTGATCATCTTCAAATTTGGTGAGTCTAATCTTAAGGCCTTTGCGACGTTAAATTGCGAAGATCTTGAGTTTTCGTCGAAGGGCGTGTCCTCGGCGGCCTGACAAATTTTGATGTTTCGCCATGAAACAGGAAGTTGCTGTAACTCAGGCAAACAATGTCCAATCTGCCCCAAACTTCACACGTTTGATAAGAGTTATGTCCTGAACACATGTCCATGCTCATATTCAGTTACAGTCATAGCGCCACCTGCTGGCAACAGGAAGTGACATGTTTAACACTGTTGTGGACTCCTGATAACATATAAAAAAGTGCCAGCAAGTGTTAAACATGCTAACAACATACTTGAAACATGCTAAAACATGCTAGCAAGCACTTAGCTAAGTGCTAAAGCATGCTATTACTGCAATTCAATAGGAATTTGCTGTAACTCAGGTATGGAATGTCCAATCTGCCCCAAACTTCACACGTTTGATAAGAGTCATGGCCTGAACACATCTACATGAGAATATTCAGTTATAGTAATAGCGCCACCTACTGGCAACAGGAAGTGACATGTTTAACACTGTGATGCAGTACTAGCAACATATTAATTATGCCAATGAGTTATAAACATGTTAGAAACATGTTAAAACATGCTAGCAATTCTTAGCTAAGTGCTAAAGCATGCTAATACAATGAAACAGGAAGTTGCTGTAACTCAGGCAAACAATGTCCAATCTGCCCCAAACTTCACATGTTTGATAAGAGTTCTGTCCTGAACACATGTCCATGCTCATATTCAGTTACAGTCATAGCGCCACCTGCTGGCAACAGGAAGTGACATGTTTAACACTGTTGTGGACTACTAATAACATATAAAAAAGTGCCAGCAAGTGCTAAACATGCTAGCAACATACTAGAAACATGCTAAAACATGCTAGCAAACACTTAGCTAAGTGCTAAAGCATGCCAATGCAATGAAAGAGGAAGTTGTTGTTACTCAAGAAGGCAATGTCCAATCTGCCCCAAACTTCACACGTTTGATAAGAGTCATGGCCTGAACACATCTACATGATAATTTTCTGTTAATTTTCTGTTATAGTAATAGCGCCACCTACTGTCAACAGGAAGTGACATGTTTTACACTGTGATGCAGTACTAGCAACATAGTAAAATATGCCATTGAGTGTTCAACATGTTAGAAACATGTTAAAACATGCTAACAATTCTTAGCTAAGTGCTAAGGCATGCTAATGCAATGAAAGAGGAAGTTGTTGTTACTCAAGAAGGCAATGTCCAATCTGCCCCAAACTTCACATGTTTGATAAGAGTCATGGCCTGAACACATCTACATGATAATTTTCTGTTAATTTTCTGTTATAGTATTAGCGCCACCTACTGTCAACAGGAAGTGACATGTTTTACACTGTGATGCAGTACTAGCAACATAGTAAAATATGCCATTGAGTGTTAAACATGTTAGAAACATGCTAAAGCATGCTAGCAATACTTAGTTAAGTGTTAAATCATGCTATTAATGCCATGAAACAGGAAGTTGTTTTAACTCAGGCAAGGAATGTCCAATCTGCCCCAAACGTCACACTTTTGATAAAAGTCCTGCCCTGAACACATCTACATGACAATTTTCACTTATAGTAATAGCGCCACCTACTGTCAACAGGAAGTGACATCTACAATGTGATGCAGTACTAGCAACAAATTTAGATATACCATTGAGTTCCAAGCATGCTAGAAACATGCTAAAACATGCTAGCAACACTTATCTGAGTGAAAACACATTGTATAATCCCCATAATAAAGGACATTTTTGTAACTGACATTGACATACTCCTCCTATATTTACCTACATAAATGCACATTCCCCTCCGTGCACGTTTTACACTGTGATGCAGTACTAGCAACATAGTAAATATGCCATTGAGTTATACACATGTTAGAAACATGTTAAAACATGCTAGCAATTCTTAGCTAAGTGCTAAAGCATGCTAATGCAATGAAACAGGAAGTTGTTGTTACTTAAGAAGGCAATGTCCAATCTGCCCCAAACTTCACACATTTGATAAGAGTCCTGCCCTGAACACATCTACATGACAATTTTCAGCTATAGTAATAGCGCCACCTACTGGCAACAGGAAGTGACATGTTTAACAGTGTGATGCAGTACTGGCAACATAGTAAATATGCCATTGAGTTATAAACATGCTAGCAATTCTTAGCTAAGTGCTAAAGCATGCTAATGCTATGAAACAGGAAGTTGTTTTTACTTAAGAAGGCAATGTCCAATCTGCCCAAAACTTCACAAGTTTAATAAGAGTTCTGTCCTGAACACATGTGCATGCTCATATTCAGTTACAGTCATAGCGCCACCTGCTGGCAACAGGAAGTGACATGTTTAACACTGTTGTGGACTTCTAATAATATATAAAAAAGTGCCAGCAAGTGTTAAACATGCTAGCAACATACTAGAAACATTCTAGCAAACACTTAACTAAGTGCCAATGCATGCTATTACTGCAATTAAATAGGAATTTGCTGTAACTCAGGCATGGAATGTCAAATCTGCCCCAAACTTCACACATTTGATAAGAGTCATGGCCTGAACACATCTACTTGACAATTTTCAGTTATAGTAATAGCGCCACCTACTAGCAACAGGAAGTGTCATGTTTAACACTGTGATGCAATACTGGCAACACATTAAATATGCCATTGAGTTATAAACATGTTATAAACATGTTAAAACATGCTAGCAATTCTTAGCTAAGTGCTAAAGCATGTTAATGCAATGAAACAGGAAGTTGTTGTTACTCAAGAAGGCAATGTCCAATCTGCGCCAAACTTCACACATTTGATAAGAGTTCTGCCCTGAACACATGTCCATGACAATTTTCAGTTATAGTAATAGCGCCACCTACTGTCGACAGGAAGTGACATGTTTTACATTGTGATGCAGTACTAGCAACATATTAATTAAATATGCCATTGAGTTCTAAACATGCTAGAAACATGCTAAAACATGCTAGCAACACTTATCTGAGTGATAACGCATGCTACTATCCCCATAATAAAGGACATTTTTGTAACTGACTTTGACATACTCCTCCTATATTTACCTACTTAAATGCACATTGCCCACCGTGCTCTGTCTTCCTGAAGCCACCGGGTGGCGGTGGCACGGGTGCGAGGGCCCTTTCATCGCTGCTTGCAGCTTTAATTAGGGCCCGAGCACCGATGGTGAGAGGACCCTATTGTTTTTGCTCCGTTTATTATTATTCTTCTCTAATAAGAATCGCTTTTTAGAGGGCCTAAACATGCTCAAAAACTCATGAAACTTTGCACACGCTTCAGAAGTGGTGAAAATTTACGTGTGATGTGGTTTTCAAAATTGGGTGCGGCAAATTCGGTAAATTATTGCCCCCACATTTTGCCCCGGCTCTACGTTTCACGTACAGGTATGAAATTTGGTACATACATGTAATGACCCAATACCTACAAAAAAGTCTCTTGGAGCATAGCCCTAAACACAACAGGAAGTGAGCTATTTTGAACTTCCTCCTAGATTTTGTGCATTTTTCGTAATTTCCTGATGTTGTACTTCAACGAACTCCTCCTAGAGATTTAATCAGTTCCACATCATATTTTGTCAGTCTAATCTTAAGGCCTTTGCGACGTTAAATTGCGAAGATCTAGAGTTTTCGTCGAAGGATGTGACCTCGGCGGCCTGACAAAAATGTAGAAGTGCAAATCCAATTTCAGCCTCTGGGTGAAATATGCATCATCAGATAACTTCTGTGTAAATGTTGAATGCAGTTCCGGTGTTGCTAGGCAACCACAGACAGCCTGCAGTAACTCAGCCATACAATGTCCGATCTGCCCCAAACTTCACATGTTTGATAAGAGTCCTGTCCTGAACACATGACCATGCTCATATTTGGTTATAGCAATAGCGCCACCTGCTGGTAGCAGGAAGTGTGGCAAATACAAATACTTTTGTGTTTGTATTTTTTGTGTTACAACCACAGACAGTCTGCAGTAACTCAGGCATACAAGATCCGATCTGCCCCAAACTTCACATGTTTGATAAGAGTCCTGTCCTGAACACATGACCATGCTCATATTAGATTATTGTAATAGCGCCACCTGCTGGTAGCAGGAAGTGTGGCAAATACAAATACTTTTGTGTTTGTATTTTTTGTGTTACAACCACAGACAGTCTGCAGTAACTCAGGCATACAATGTCCGATCTGCCCCAAACTTCACATGTTTGATAAGAGTCCTGTCCTGAACACATGCCCATGCTCATACTTGGTTATAGCAATAGCGCCACCTGCTGGTAGCAGGAAGTGTGGCAAATACAAATACTTTGACATAGTCCTCCTGTATTTATTATCATTACATACTGCCCACCGTGCTCTGTCTTCCTAAAACGGCCGGGTGGCGGCGGCACGGGTGCGAGGGCCCGCTTCATCGCTGCTTGCAGCTTTAATTATTATTATTCTTCTTCTTCTTCTTCTTCTCCGCAATGAATCGCATTTTTGAGGGCCTAAACATGCACGAAAACTCACGAAAATTTGCACACGCGTCAGAACTGGCGAAAATTTACATCTGATATGCGTTTCAAAATTGGGCGGGGCAAAATGGCTCGATAGCGCCACCTATAAAGGTTCAACGGAGTGCGCCTCGCGTTACGTTTCACGTACGTGTACGAAATTCGGTACATACCTGTAATGGCCCAATACCTACAAAAAAGTCTCTTGGAGCATAGCCCTAAACACAACAGGAAGTCAGCCATTTTGAACTTCCTCTCAGATTTTTTTGCAGTTTTTGCCATTTTCAGGCCTCGTACTTTAACGAACTCCTCCTACAGTTTTAATCTGATCATCTTCAAATTTGGTGAGTCTAATCTTAAGGCCTTTGCGACGTTAAATTGCGAAGATCTTGAGTTTTCGTCGAAGGGCGTGTCCTCGGCGGCCTGACAAATTTTGATGTTTCGCCATGAAACAGGAAGTTGCTGTAACTCAGGCAAACAATGTCCAATCTGCCCCAAACTTCACATGTTTGATAAGAGTTCTGTCCTGAACACATGTCCATGCTCATATTCAGTTACAGTCATAGCGCCACCTGCTGGCAACAGGAAGTGACATGTTTAACACTGTTGTGGACTCCTGATAACATATAAAAAAGTGCCAGCAAGTGTTAAACATGCTAACAACATACTTGAAACATGCTAAAACATGCTAGCAAGCACTTAGCTAAGTGCTAAAGCATGCTATTACTGCAATTCAATAGGAATTTGCTGTAACTCAGGTATGGAATGTCCAATCTGCCCCAAACTTCACACGTTTGATAAGAGTCATGGCCTGAACACATCTACATGAGAATATTCAGTTATAGTAATAGCGCCACCTACTGGCAACAGGAAGTGACATGTTTAACACTGTGATGCAGTACTAGCAACATATTAATTATGCCAATGAGTTATAAACATGTTAGAAACATGTTAAAACATGCTAGCAATTCTTAGCTAAGTGCTAAAGCATGCTAATACAATGAAACAGGAAGTTTTTGTTACTCAGGAAGGCAATGACCAATCTGCCCCAAACTTCACACGTTTGATAAGAGTCCTGCCCTGAACACATGTCCATGCTCATATTCAGTTACAGTCATAGCACCAGCTGCTGGCAACAGGAAGTGACATGTTTAACACTGTTGAGGACTCCTAATAATATATAAAAAAGTGCCAGCAAGTGCTAAACATGCTAACCTCATACTAGAAACATGTTAAAACATGCTAGCAAACACTTAGCTAAGTGCTAAAGTATGCTATTACTGCAATTAAATAGGAATTTGCTGTAATAGCGCTGCCTACTGTCAACAGGAAGTGACATGTTTTACACTGTGATGCAGTACTAGCAACATATTAAATATGCCATTGAGTTCCAAACATGCTAGAAAAATGCTAAAGCATGATAGCAACACTTCCTCTTAGATTTTTGTGCAGTTTTTGCCATTTTCAGGCCTCGTACTTTAACGAACTCCTCCTACAGTTTTAATCTGATCATCTTCAAATTTGGTGAGTCTAACCTTAAGGCCTTCGCGACAGTAAATTGCGAAGATCTTGAGTTTTCGTCAAAGGGCGTGTCCTCGGCGGCCTGACAAATTTCGATGTTTCGCCATGAAACAGGAAGTTGCTGTAACTCAGGCAAACAATGTCCAATCTGCCTCAAACTTCACACGTTTGATAAGAGTTCTGTCCTGAACACATGTCCATGCTCAAATTCAATTACAGTCATAGCGCCACCTGCTGGCAACAGGAAGTGACATGTTTAACACTGTTGTGGACTCCTAATAATAGATAAAAAAGTGCCAGCAAGTGTTAAACATGCTATCAACATACTAGAAACATGCTAAAACATGCTAGCAAACACTTAGCTAAATGTTAAATTATGTTATTACTGCAATTAAATAGGAATTTGCTGTAACTCAGGCATGGAATGTCAAATCTGCCCCAAACTTCACACATTTGATAAGAGTCATGGCCTGAACACATCTACGTGACAATTTTCAGTTATAGTAATAGCGCCACCTACTAGCAACAGGAAGTGTCATGTTTAACACTGTGATGCAATACTGGCAACACATTAAATATGCCATTGAGTTATAAACATGTTATAAACATGTTAAAACATGCTAGCAATTCTTAGCTAAGTGCTAAAGCATGTTAATACAATGAAACAGGAAGTTGCTGTTACTCAAGAAGGCAATTTCCAATCTGCCCCAAACTTCACACGTTTCATAAGAGTTCTGTCCTGAACACATGTCCATGCTCAAATTCAGTTACAGTCATAGCGCCACCTGCTGGCAACAGGAAGTGACATGTTTAACACTGTTGTGGACTCCTAATAATAGATAAAAAAAGTGCCAGCAAGTGTTAAACATGCTATCAACATACTAGAAACATGCTAAAACATGCTAGCAAACACTTAGCTAAATGTTAAATTATGTTATTACTGCAATTAAATAGGAATTTGCTGTAACTCAGGCATGGAATGTCAAATCTGCCCCAAACTTCACACATTTGATAAGAGTCATGGCCTGAACACATCTACGTGACAATTTTCAGTTATAGTAATAGCGCCACCTACTAGCAACAGGAAGTGTCATGTTTAACACTGTGATGCAATACTGGCAACACATTAAATATGCCATTGAGTTATAAACATGTTATAAACATGTTAAAACATGCTAGCAATTCTTAGCTAAGTGCTAAAGCATGTTAATGCAATGAAACAGGAAGTTGTTGTTACTCAAGAAGGCAATGTCCAATCTGCGCCAAACTTCACACATTTGATAAGAGTTCTGCCCTGAACACATGTCCATGACAATTTTCAGTTATAGTAATAGCGCCACCTACTGTCGACAGGAAGTGACATGTTTTACATTGTGATGCAGTACTAGCAACATATTAATTAAATATGCCATTGAGTTCTAAACATGCTAGAAACATGCTAAAACATGCTAGCAACACTTATCTGAGTGATAACGCATGCTACTATCCCCATAATAAAGGACATTTTTGTAACTGACTTTGACATACTCCTCCTATATTTACCTACTTAAATGCACATTGCCCACCGTGCTCTGTCTTCCTGAAGCCACCGGGTGGCGGTGGCACGGGTGCGAGGGCCCTTTCATCGCTGCTTGCAGCTTTAATTATTATTATTCTTCTTCTTCTTCTCCGCAATGAATCGCATTTTTGAGGGCCTAAACATGCACGAAAACTCACGAAAATTTGCACACGCGTCAGAACTGGCGAAAATTTACATCTGATATGCGTTTCAAAATTGGGCGGGGCAAAATGGCTCGATAGCGCCACCTATAAAGGTTCAACGGGGTGCGCCTCGCGTTACGTTTCACGTACGTGTACGAAATTCGGTACATACCTGTAATGGCCCAATACCTACAAAAAAGTCTCTTGGAGCGTAGCCCTAAACACAACAGGAAGTCAGCCATTTTGAACTTCCTCTCAGATTTTTGTGCAGTTTTTGCCATTTTCAGGCCTCGTACTTTAACGAACTCCTCCTACAGTTTTAATCTGATCATCTTCAAATTTGGTGAGTCTAATCTTAAGGCCTTTGCGACGTTAAATTGCGAAGATCTTGAGTTTTCGTCGAAGGGCGTGTCCTCGGCGGCCTGACAAATTTTGATGTTTCGCCATGAAACAGGAAGTTGCTGTAACTCAGGCAAACAATGTCCAATCTGCCCCAAACTTCACATGTTTGATAAGAGTTCTGTCCTGAACACATGTCCATGCTCATATTCAGTTACAGTCATAGCGCCACCTGCTGGCAACAGGAAGTGACATGTTTAACACTGTTGTGGACTCCTGATAACATATAAAAAAGTGCCAGCAAGTGTTAAACATGCTAACAACATACTTGAAACATGCTAAAACATGCTAGCAAGCACTTAGCTAAGTGCTAAAGCATGCTATTACTGCAATTCAATAGGAATTTGCTGTAACTCAGGTATGGAATGTCCAATCTGCCCCAAACTTCACACGTTTGATAAGAGTCATGGCCTGAACACATCTACATGAGAATATTCAGTTATAGTAATAGCGCCACCTACTGGCAACAAGAAGTGACATGTTTAACACTGTGATGCAGTACTAGCAACATATTAATTATGCCAATGAGTTATAAACATGTTAGAAACATGTTAAAACATGCTAGCAATTCTTAGCTAAGTGCTAAAGCATGCTAATACAATGAAACAGGAAGTTGCTGTAACTCAGGCAAACAATGTCCAATCTGCCCCAAACTTCACATGTTTGATAAGAGTTCTGTCCTGAACACATGTCCATGCTCATATTCAGTTACAGTCATAGCGCCACCTGCTGGCAACAGGAAGTGACATGTTTAACACTGTTGTGGACTACTAATAACATATAAAAAAGTGCCAGCAAGTGCTAAACATGCTAGCAACATACTAGAAACATGCTAAAACATGCTAGCAAACACTTAGCTAAGTGCTAAAGCATGCCAATGCAATGAAAGAGGAAGTTGTTGTTACTCAAGAAGGCAATGTCCAATCTGCCCCAAACTTCACACGTTTGATAAGAGTCATGGCCTGAACACATCTACATGATAATTTTCTGTTAATTTTCTGTTATAGTAATAGCGCCACCTACTGTCAACAGGAAGTGACATGTTTTACACTGTGATGCAGTACTAGCAACATAGTAAAATATGCCATTGAGTGTTCAACATGTTAGAAACATGTTAAAACATGCTAACAATTCTTAGCTAAGTGCTAAGGCATGCTAATGCAATGAAAGAGGAAGTTGTTGTTACTCAAGCAGGCAATGTCCAATCTGCCCCAAACTTCACATGTTTGATAAGAGTCATGGCCTGAACACATCTACATGATAATTTTCTGTTAATTTTCTGTTATAGTATTAGCGCCACCTACTGTCAACAGGAAGTGACATGCTTTACACTGTGATGCAGTACTAGCAACATAGTAAAATATGCCATTGAGTGTTAAACATGTTAGAAACATGCTAAAGCATGCTAGCAATACTTAGTTAAGTGTTAAATCATGCTATTAATGCCATGAAACAGGAAGTTGTTTTAACTCAGGCAAGGAATGTCCAATCTGCCCCAAATGTCACACTTTTGATAAAAGTCCTGCCCTGAACACATCTACATGACAATTTTCACTTATAGTAATAGCGCCACCTACTGTCAACAGGAAGTGACATCTACAATGTGATGCAGTACTAGCAACAAATTTAGATATACCATTGAGTTCCAAGCATGCTAGAAACATGCTAAAACATGCTAGCAACACTTATCTGAGTGAAAACACATTGTATAATCCCCATAATAAAGGACATTTTTGTAACTGACATTGACATACTCCTCCTATATTTACCTACATAAATGCACATTCCCCTCCGTGCACGTTTTACACTGTGATGCAGTACTAGCAACATAGTAAATATGCCATTGAGTTATACACATGTTAGAAACATGTTAAAACATGCTAGCAATTCTTAGCTAAGTGCTAAAGCATGCTAATGCAATGAAACAGGAAGTTGTTGTTACTTAAGAAGGCAATGTCCAATCTGCCCCAAACTTCACACGTTTGATAAGAGTCATGGCCTGAACACATCTACATGACAATTTTCAGCTATAGTAATAGCGCCACCTACTGGCAACAGGAAGTGACATGTTTAACAGTGTGATGCAGTACTGGCAACATAGTAAATATGCCATTGAGTTATAAACATGCTAGCAATTCTTAGCTAAGTGCTAAAGCATGCTAATGCTATGAAACAGGAAGTTGTTTTTACTTAAGAAGGCAATGTCCAATCTGCCCAAAACTTCACAAGTTTAATAAGAGTTCTGTCCTGAACACATGTGCATGCTCATATTCAGTTACAGTCATAGCGCCACCTGCTGGCAACAGGAAGTGACATGTTTAACACTGTTGTGGACTTCTAATAATATATAAAAAAGTGCCAGCAAGTGTTAAACATGCTAGCAACATACTAGAAACATTCTAGCAAACACTTAACTAAGTGCCAATGCATGCTATTACTGCAATTAAATAGGAATTTGCTGTAACTGAGGCATGGAATGTCAAATCTGCCCCAAACTTCACACGTTTGATAAGAGTCATGGCCTGAACAAATCCGCATTACAATTTTAAGTTAAAGTAATAGCGCCACCTACTGTCAAAAGGAAGTGACATATTTGACACTGTGATGCAGTACTAGCAACATAGTAAATATGCCATTGAGTTCTAAACATGCTAAAAACATGCTAGCAACACTTATCTGAGTGATAACGCATGCTATTATCCCCACAATAAAGGACATTTTTGTAACTGACTTTGACATACTCCCACTATATTTATCTACTTAAATGCACATTGCCCACCGTGCTCTGTCTTCCTAAAGCCACCGGGTGGCGATGGCACGTGTGCGAGGGCCCTTTCAATGCTGCTTGCAGCTTTAATTGACATTGGTACTCTGAAAAAATCAAATGCTGCCCAAAGAAGCTCATGTGGCACTGAACCATATGCATTGGCCAAATCCAGGAATGTCACATGGAGCTCCTTCCTCTCCTTTTTAGCTGACTGAATTCGTTGCCAGATAACATTGATGTGTTCTAAGCATCCTGAGAACCCTGGAATGCCCGCTTTTTGAACTGAAGTGTCAATGAAGCCATTCTTTAATAGGTAGGTGGACAATCTCTGGGCAATAATGCTGAAGAAAATCTTACCTTCAACGTTTAATAGTGAAATAGGACGAAACTGACTGATGCTTGTAGCATCTTTTTCTTTAGGTATAAAGACTCCACCTGCTCTGCGCCATGCTCTAGGTACAACCTGTTTTTCCCATGCCACTTTTAACAATTTCCACAGAATTCGCAGAACTCCTGAAGCACTCTTGTACACTCTGTACGGAACTCCATTAGGCCCTGGAGATGATGAAGCCCTTGCCTTTCTCACAGCCTGCTCTACCTCTTTCCACTTAGGTGCACAGACCTCCATTTGGTATTCTGGTGGGTTGATAGGTGGTATGTCTGATGGAATTGACATTTGCTCATGCCTTTTTGCATCTGTATGCGTTTCCTCCAAATATCTCTCTAGCTCAACTCTAGATGCTTTTAAAGTGCCATTCTTCTCACTGGTGAATAACTTCTTTACGAATTTGAATGGGTCTTTATAGAAATTAGCCCTCGCACGTTCCTTCTTTTTGTAGCGTTTCCGTAGACGCTCAGCTCTGCGTAATGTTGCCAGCTTATCTTTTATGTCCCTTTGTAAGAGATTGAGTCCCTCCTTCTGACTTTGTTCTGCTCTTTTCCATTGCTTCCTCAACTGTCTCCTTTCTCTAACTAACCCTTCAATTTTCTGCTGCCGTCTAGACATTCCAGGAGCAGTTTGTACTTTTTCCTTCCTTTTTTCCACACCAAACCTCTCACTTCCATATGCGTAAATGATGTCCCCAAATTTATCCAGCTTCTTTTCAACTGTACCAGTTAATCTTTCCAATGCAAAGCATAGATCTGTGTTTACCGTATCCCATGCAGTTTTCTCACAAGCTCTTGGCCATCTAACTCCAGGCCTATGCCCGTTGAGGTTCTTTTCTCTCTTATGCTGGTTGGTCTGACCGGTTTCACAAGTATGAATATGTTCATCACTAACTGTGCAAGCCCTCCTCTCCTCTATGACAGGGGTGCTGATATCCTGCGAGCTGTGGTTTGCTTCCTGTCGCTGGATTTCATTCGACTGACTTGACTGACTTCGTAAGAAGTACTGATCAATGCGAGGCCCTTGTCCCTTCTCCCTCAAGCATTTCATTTTCCCTTGATGAACCTTCAAACCCCTGACCGTTGTCGCCTTGCTCCAGCCACAGACACAAACTTGGAGTTCAATGACTTTACTAACTGCAGATCTTGAACTAGTCTTACTCTCCATACTCATATCCGTTTCCATTCCTAAGTCGTTAACCATGTTGTCCAACATCGAGTCATCTTCCGCCCCCGCTCTCGCAGACTCTAGGGGTATTTTTCTCTTTAATTTCTTAGAAGCCTTGGGCGGGTGTCTCCAGCATCCTGTAAACACGAAGCTGGATACTGCCGACAAGGGTAGCTAACCCTTACCAGCCCCATTGGGGTCTATTTCCTCCTGTCAGCTGTCTCTCCAGGCTGTCACAAGGTCTTTCCCTTGTTGCCAGCAGCACTATTCACCGCAGTCACTGGACGTATCCAGATCTTCATGATTTCCATTACACGAGAGTAGATGTTAAAACTTCATGCTGATTTGTACTCGGCTTTCGCCAAGATAAGCAACACTAAGACGTAGCTTTACAGTAAACTATGCTTCTCCATCCATTTACGCTTCTTTCCATATGAGGGTGTGACTCCCCTTCTGTCCGGCGTTAACGGCTGCAGTGTACTTGGCGCGTCAGCACACACGACGGCTGCAACTACAGTGTGGTCTCCCTAGTGGACCAACACGACAACCGTCTGGATTGAGCCGAGTAGGGGACATCTCTAGGGTCTTCAAGTGGGCACCTTCCGTCCTCAGTGTTTCGTCGACTAGCCCACGACACCTCAAGAGGGCTCGACAGTGACTCTGGCGTCCCAGAGTCACCCCCCTCCGTCCCCCACTCAACTCAGCCCAGCTTACTGACCTCTACATCCCTCCTGCTGCTGAGACCTAACCACAATCTCACTATCTCTCCGCAACCCAACCATACGCGCCAACCCGATTGATTAAGGCTGTCGAGCCCCACTGGTGCGTTAAAGCAGTTACAGTGGCAACGGTTCCGTATGGCATACCACCTAACGCAAAACACAATATCTACCCAACCACCCGTCATTCTATACTATACAACCTATACAAATTGTATAGTATACTATACAACCTATACTATAGAACCTATACAAATAAACCAACAGACTCTTCAAGTTTTTCAAGAATTCTACGAAACCGTAGCGTGGCGGCCTGTACCTTGCCAGCTAGAATCTTTCCGTCTCAACCACAGCCAGTTGCTGCTCCTTTCTGCTGCTTCAGATAAGTTCTTTACTGTGCGACGCAACTCTTGGCCGCTGAATCCGACGTCCCTGAGGAACCGGGTTGTAGAGTGTGCCACAAAACCTCGACAACCCACTTCCACTGGATAAACCTGGACTCTACATCCTCGCTGTTCTGCTTCAGTGGCCAAATGAGCATACCGCAGTTTCTTTCTCTCATATGCCTCATCTACAGCATCCTCCCATGGCACTGTCAACTCTATCAGTTGAACAATGCGTGCTGATCCAGACCACAAAACAATGTCTGGTCGTAGGTTAGTGGTGGCAATCTCAGGTGGAAAAATAAGCCGTTGATCAAGATCAGCCAGCATCTTCCAGTCCCTAGCAGCTTCCAGTTGTCCTGGCCGAGAATTGGTGTTAACACCTTTTCTTGGTGGTTGCTCGCCTGGGCGGAGGAATGTTGTCTTCTGCGTGTAATGTTTTGCTAGCACATGCGGCAACTTATTGGTCATACTACGCTTGCCTTCCAATGCTAAAGCCAAACATCTCAGTACTTGGTCATGGCGCCAAGTAAACCGACCTTGGCTAAGAGCCACCTTACATCCTGTCAAAATGTGCCTTAATGTGGCAGGTGATGAACACAAAGGACAAGAGGGATCCTCTCCTACCCAGAGGTTAAGTGGTAATAGAATTGGCATAGCAACTGCAATTAATAGTGACCACTTCCTTTATTCTATGTTTACAATCATTTAGAGAGATGAGGAATTGTAGTTTAAGTTTGGTCTGCAAATCATTCCAAGACCAAGGGCCATAATAGAACAGGCTTAGCTTTCCAGCCAATGTTCTGATAGGAGGCACTTTGAACTGAAGCCAATTATGTGACCTGAGATTATGACGGCTTTGAAATGATAAAATTTTCCTGTTTAAATAATTTGGAAGTTTTCCTAAAATTACCTTATAAATTAAAATATACCAATGTTCGAGCCTGCGCAAATGAAGAGATGACCATCCTACCAATTTGTACAATGTACAATGATGTGTCCTAAAACTACAGTTAGTGACATATCTGAGAGCTGAGTGATAGAGGGGGTCAAGTTTGGACAAGGTGGACAGAGAGGCAAACCTGTAGATAGTATCTCCATAATCAATCTGTGACTGTCCGTTTCTTGTCGCCCCAGTCGACAGGTTTTCCAAGGCATGTCGTCTAATACCACTCAGAGCCCTACCCAGTCCCTTCAGGATTTTGCGGGCCTTTTTTGTGATTGTTGCGGCCTAAAATGCCTGATGTTGTGGCCGCTTTTCTAAAAAGTTGCGATGAAAGTTGCGATGTTCTTCTGTTTGTTTTTATTGGTTAAAACGGCAAAGGTAGATAGATTTTTACTTAAAGTGCTCATATTATGCTTTTTGGCTTTTCCCCTTTCCTTTATTGTGTTATATATCTTTTTGTGCATGTTATACTTATAGGTTTACTAAGTGAAAAAAGCCCAAAGTTCACCCCAAGGGATTTATTATGTCCCACAGAAAACACTGTTCACCATCTGCTCTATTGTAGTCCAGAATTTACTTCAGAGACAAACTTTGTAACTTTGTAACACACGTTAATGAGAACAAACCCACTAACTTTTAGTAACCTTATAAAAAGGCAAAACAAACGATTTAAAGACACAGCCAAATCTAACAAACTAAGCTTTTTTTAAACAAGATCTGCACCTGCAAAAATGTAAATGTGCAGAACCTCACAAACATTAAGCAGCATTTATGTTGAAAGATGCCAATACTAATAAAGTGCAAAATACAGTTTTCTTAGGAATAGCCACAAAAGTTAAATGGTGGAAAAATCCAAAGTTTAATACTGTATTTTAATATAATATAATATAGCCGAATATTCAATAAAGCTGTTCTCATTTCCTTAATTTTTGTGTTGTCACACAATAGAACGAGTAGCTATTTTTTATGTGTAAAATTATCTGAATTGAGAGAGTTCAAGAACTGGGTGAACTTATCTAATGCACTGTGATAGTGAGTATTACAAGTGATAAACACAAGAAAAGAAAGGAAAATAAAATGGTCAAACTCTGTACCCAACTCTGAACCCAAACACAGTCAATGTACCAGGCAAGGACGAAGACATGGCTCTCCACTCGGGATGTCAGGCTGGGGAAGCCCTGTAAGAAGTCCTCATTTCATTGGTCCATTCATGATTAGAGAACAAGTTAACCATCATACTTACCGGCTACAGTTACCTTCCCAACACAGAATCAATCATGTTTCACTTATAAAACCTCACTGCTCTTCTCCTTCTGTTGAGGCTGATGTTCCTCCTCCACTGTTGCTCCTGGAGGACAGTCCAGTGTACACTCGAAAAAAATCTTGGGTTATTTTTTTCTACCCAAATCCTGGGTTGAGCCCATTGGGTGTTTATTTTGGGTTATTTTTTCCCTATTTGGGTAGTTTTTGTGTTACCTAGCTCCTGGGTCAGACGTCACAACCCAGTGTTGTTTTAGTATTATAGTAAAAATGAATAAACTATACTGGGTTAAATCAACCCATTATGCTGGGTAAAATAAACAACCCAAATTAACCCAACATGTGTTTTGTCCTTTATTTACCCTGGCGCAGAGACCTTGAGTTGGATTGCAAAAAGATAGCAAGGTCAGAGCGAGGTCAAAATGAAAAGCCCAAGATAGAGATGCCCGGCGAGCCCTAGCAGCCTTCCCTCGCATCCTACAGGGGGTGGAGCTGAGGCGCGAGGAAAGGTAACGAGGATGCAAAAATAAGAAATGAGAAGCACCCATAGACTCTAGCCGTGTCCCAATGTGAAGGCAACATCCTTCGAAGGATGCACCATGTAGCCTTTGTAGGATTTCATAATTGAGCAACCAGGTGTTCCCGATTACCGCTCCTGGCACCAAGCAACGGTACGAGAGTACAGCTGCCATCCTGATAATTCATTTGATATAATTGAGTAAACAGCTATGGAGCCAGAATTGTCTATTGTCATTTTTTTGTTTTATATTTTACTGGAGGACATGGTGAGGATGTTTCAGCCCCTGTGCTGCCTGGTTGTGTTCGGTTTAGCCAAGACCATGGCCAGAGCTGGTTTACTGCGTCCCAATTCAGAGGCTGCGTCCTGAACTGCCGGATTACACTTTAAACTGTTCAAGTACGTAAATTTTAACTGTTCAAATTTTTAACTGTTCAACTTACTTAAATAATGTAATGAAATATGAAAAGAAAACATACATAGGCACATATACATACATATATATATATAAGGTTCAAATCGTTAGCCTCATAGCATAATTGCCTTAGTCATATTTCAATGTCTTTGGAAAACAAGAAAAAACAAAAAATGACTTAGGCAATTATGCTATGAGGCTAACGAAATGTTGATCCCACCTTTAAGTCGTCTTTAGCTTTGGACTGTTTCATGGTCTCTGTTTTGTGTTTCTTCACAGGGAAACAGTTTGTTTGAATCTCTGTAAGTCAGGAAGCCCATCTCTTGAGTGTAATGTTGCTGTTTGAGCATGAAAAAGGTCTGCAAATATAATGGACTTAGGCCAGTAAGAGCTGTCTGTGTAAATTTCACTCCCCTGAACGCTTTCTGAGAGCGTGCTCTGCTATGATCGGTCAGATGGCGCAAACCAAACGCTCATTAGCATATCTGAATCTCAACTCTTCCTTAGCCCGCCTCCTATGCCAGAGACCCCGATTCGAATCCCACTTGGAGAGGGTCAAGTAGGACCGGCTACATTTGGTGCCGTGACCCAGATGGGAGTGAGGTTTTAGGGGTGAGTGTAACAGACGTAGGCCAGTGCGTTTAAACCTCACTCCCCTGGACTCAAGAGGCGCGTTAGTAACTGACTCTAGTTGCAGCTGTCTTTAGTGTCTTTGTTAGCATGTCTTCTACGCCGTTTTGAATCCCGCTTGGAGTGGGTCGAGTAGGACCGGGTACACAAAGTCCCTCCAGTGGGAGTTATTCTCTATATCAGTGTCAGTGTTTCTGAACTCTTGAGTTTCTTCCAGGAACGAACACGTCACAATATTCCTCATTTAAATAATTCATACACGGAATAAAGGGGCGGGGCCTGGTGGAGTTATTTAGTAGTGTGTTAAACTGGCGGTTATGGTAAGGGACGGGACATTTCCCAAACACACTCGAAGCGCTCGACCAATCACAACAGACTGCTCCAGCCGACCAATCGGAGCAAAGTGTGCTTTTCAGGAGGAGGGGCTTCATAGAGACAGGAAGTAAACAGAGCGGTACTGACAGACTGGGAAGAGAGGAGCCGCAACAATGGAGAATATGGGGAAAATAATCAACATTACAGCAGGAAAACCTGCTCTAGAAGAGCCTGAAACAACATCAAGACTTTAAGAAAGGGCATAATATTGCCGGTTTAAACTCCTCAGAGCTGCTGGAAGTCAAGTGTCCTTTTTTGAGCAAAAACTGCACACATTTGTTAGAACCGTACTCTGGCAAGCCAATGTAAGCTGCTTAAATCTAATCTGAAATCTTTCCGTTTTACCCATATGCTTTACAAAATTGAAGATGAATTTGATTGCGAAAGACTTCTAACAGTAAGTTCTGTTAGCACTGATAATCTGATTGCATTAAGAATATAGGTAACTGGCAACTGATTAATGAAAACTGTCATTGTTTACTCACCCTTATTTCAATCAGTAAAGACTTCTTTTCTTCAGTGGAACACAAGAGATGTTAGCAGTCACCTCTCAATGGACAAAATATACATTGAAAGTGAATGGTGACTAAGGCTAACATTCTGCCTAACATCTCTTGTAAAGAAAATAAGTCCACAGGGTCAATAGCAACTATATACGTCAGAGCATTGCTTTAATAATAGTGACTATATGACTTCCCTCTGGTGTAAAATTGAGAGCTTTTTTCAGGGTTGTCTCAGAGCAGTGGATAATGCTGGAGGGGTTCGGGAAGTTCGGGAAAGCACTGAGGCATTGTTTCCCGTAGACTCCCCTGTGCTCCTCCATTGTGTCGATCCACTGGGAGAGAACTGCCACACCCAAAGCATTCAGCATTCCCCTGAAGGAAATACAACTTCACAGTCAATAGGCGCGTTTCCATTACATATTTGAGCAAAACGTTTTTCTAAATTTCGACAAAAAACGATTGCGAAATGACAGCGTTTCCATTAACCGATGTTATGCGACTAAAACTTAATTTTTTCCTCTCATGAAGTCATTCCAAAAAACATGGCGACGGATGTTGGTGGGTTTATGTATATCTCAGCCACCGCACTGGACATTATTATTAACTGAAGGAGAGTGTGTGTGTGTGTGTGTGTGTGTTTTATCCAAGCATTAATGTCGAGGAAAGACTCTTATACTGTGAGCGGCTCGTATGAGGAGTTTCTGGGTGTTTCTCCTCATTTCTGCTTCGAGATCTTGATTGTGGCGATTCTTTGAGGTTTATAATCTAGTATTCCTGTAATACTTTTGTCTTTTATGAGTTTAATGAAGAACTCTGTCTCGTATTCTGTCCAATCACACCGCACCATCTACGTCAGGCGAGTGTAAATGCGCAAAAACTGTTTCCATTGCAGTTTTGCAAAAAAATTTGTTCTAATTGCCTGAAAAACCTCATGCGAGCTCAAAACCGATAAATGGGAGTTTTTGCGAAATTTCAATTTGCGCAATTTGAAGGGTAATGGAACGCGGCTTATGTAATTTTATCCGTTTTCTGTATCTCAAAACATAAGTACCGTTGCAGATACTTTACATGAATCAAAGTGGGAAACCTGTCAAGCCGGTTCACAGAATCGAACTGAATGTAACTTTTTGAAATTAATTAATAAAGAACAGACTCAAAAAGATCTGACAGCTAGAAATAATAAGACTTTCCACTGTGCCTCTAGGTTTGATTCGTGGATTTTAAACTGGTTTATCAAGACCCGGTTTCACAGACAAGGCAGATTAAGCCATGATCAGGCCTTAATGTGCACCAATTAAACTACGACATTTAAGTAGCTTTCATGAGTATGGCTTAAGTTTGGCTTAGCTAGACCAGGAGTTGAGTGAGCCTAAATGAGAAGGGTTAAAGGTTCAGTATTTTACACTTAAAGCCCTGTTTTAAGATTGTTTCTGATGAAATAGAACGGTTCAGACTGTAATGTGGACACATGCTGTGGCCTGAGAGTGTTGTGTTTCTGTGGTACACCCCCTCACCTCCACAATGGGTCATAGGTGCACTGGAACAATCCTTCATAAAACACATTAAACTTTAGTTTACAAAGACGTGAAACTCAGCGAGTGGTCTGGGGTGTTCACTGATAAGCTCACACAAAAATTGCTGCAAAAGATGCTTTCCAACAGGTTTTATCATAGTTCTTGTCCAACTCCATGGACTTGTATGTGATGTTCTGTGAGGTACGGTATTACTCCGCCGCCGGAAACGGAAATGGGGTTGTTTGTGTTCTTTCTGTAGTGTTATGCAGTCGCGGTATCGTAGGCTACGCTATCCAATCATTTTTACGGAAGAATGTACGGGTGTGAGGCGTTTGGAAAAATAGGTCCACAGTTTTACAACGAACGGTAAAACACCTGTTGGAAAGAATCTTTTGTAGCGATTTTTGTGAGCTTATCAGTGAACACCCCAGACCACTCGCTGAGTTTCACGTCTTTGTAAACTAAAGTTTAATGTGTTTTATGAAGGATTGTTCCAGTGCACCCATTGTGGAGGTGTGGGGTGGGGGGTGTACCACAGAAACCCAACACTCTCAGGCAGCACATGTGTCCACATTACAGTCTGAACCGATCTATTTCATCAGAAACAATCTTAAAACAGGGCTTTAAGTGTAAAATACCAAACTTGTCCTTTAAGCTTATCAATGCTGTTGGTCTGTTGGCACTCATAAAAACCCGGAATAGAAAATATCATTATTGGTATGCATCTGGAGACAAACCAATGGCAGAAGCAAAAACAATCAGTTTGTGAAAATTGAGACAAACCATCCATCCACAGTACCAAAGAAAGTAAGTTAGTTACTTCTTTCAGTATGAGTTTATTAGTGTGGCCTCTTTAAATAAACATAGGTTTACAATTCTTTGTACAGATCGATGTTTCTCTCCGAGTTATTATTCTCCAGCCTTTAGTGTCAGAAAGTAGTGTCCATCTCTAATGGTCTCCAGTGTTGTCATGTCTTCAGGCACTAAAGCTTCTACCAGCGTCACCTGTGCTCTTCGTTCGTGTCGGCTCCTGTGCTCTTCGTTCGTGTCGGCTCCTGTGCTCTTCGTTCGTGTCGGCTCCTGTGCTCTTCGTTCGTGTCGGCTCCTGTGCTCTTCGTTCGTGTCGGCACCTGTGCTCTTCGTTCGTGTCGGCTCCTGTGCTCTTCGTTCGTGTCGGCTCCTGTGCTCTTCGTTCGTGTCGGCTCCTGTGCTCTTCGTGTCGGCTCCTGTGCTCTTCGTTCGTGTCGGCACCTGTGCTCTTCGTGTCGGCTCCTGTGCTCTTCGTGTCGGCTCCTGTGCTCTTCGTGTCGGCACCTGTGCTCTTCGTTCGTGTCGGCTCCTGTGCTCTTCGTTCGTGTCGGCTCCTGTGCTCTTCGTTCGTGTCGGCACCTGTGCTCTTCGTGTCGGCTCCTGTGCTCTTCGTGTCGGCTCCTGTGCTCTTCGTGTCGGCTCCTGTGCTCTTCGTTCGTGTCGGCTCCTGTGCTCTTCGTTCGTGTCGGCTCCTGTGCTCTTCGTTCGTGTCGGCTCCTGTGCTCTTCGTTCGTGTCGGCACCTGTGCTCTTCGTTCGTGTCGGCTCCTGTGCTCTTCGTTCGTGTCGGCTCCTGTGCTCTTCGTTCGTGTCGGCTCCTGTGCTCTTCGTTCGTGTCGGCTCCTGTGCTCTTCGTTCGTGTCGGCTCCTGTGCTCTTCGTTCGTGTCGGCTCCTGTGCTCTTCGTTCGTGTCGGCTCCTGTGCTCTTCGTTCGTGTCGGCTCCTGTGCTCTTCGTTCGTGTCGGCTCCTGTGCTCTTCGTTCGTGTCGGCTCCTGTGCTCTTCGTGTCGGCTCCTGTGCTCTTCGTGTCGGCTCCTGTGCTCTTCGTGTCGGCACCTGTGCTCTTCGTTCGTGTCGGCTCCTGTGCTCTTCGTTCGTGTCGGCTCCTGTGCTCTTCGTTCGTGTCGGCTCCTGTGCTCTTCGTTCGTGTCGGCTCCTGTGCTCTTCGTTCGTGTCGGCACCTGTGCTCTTCGTGTCGGCTCCTGTGCTCTTCGTGTCGGCTCCTGTGCTCTTCGTGTCGGCTCCTGTGCTCTTCGTGTCGGCTCCTGTGCTCTTCGTGTCGGCTCCTGTGCTCTCGTGTCGGCTCCTGTGCTCTTCGTGTGCTCTCGTGTCGGCTCCTGTGCTCTTCGTGTCGGCTCCTGTGCTCTTCGTGTCGGCTCCTGTGCTCTTCGTGTCGGCTCCTGTGCTCTTCGTGTCGGCACCTGTGCCCTTCGTTCGTGTCGGCTCCTGTGCTCTTCGTGTCGGCTCCTGTGCTCTTCGTGTCGGCTCCTGTGCTCTTCGTGTCGGCACCTGTGCTCTTCGTGTCGGCTCCTGTGCTCTTCGTGTCGGCTCCTGTGCTCTCGTGTTGGCACCTGTGCTCTTCGTGTGCTCTTCGTGTCGGCTCCTGTGCTCTTCGTGTCGGCTCCTGTGCTCTCGTGTTGGCACCTGTGCTCTTCGTGTGCTCTTCGTGTCGGCTCCTGTGCTCTTCGTGTGCTCTTCGTGTCGGCTCCTGTGCTCTCGTGTCGGCTCCTGTGCTCTTCGTGTGCTCTTCGTGTTGGCACCTGTGCTCTTCGTGTCGGCTCCTGTGCTCTTCGTGTTGGCTCTCTGGGACGTGAGGAGATGCAGGGAGGGAAGAATATCACAGGAAAAACAGTACCTGATAAAACCTAATCATTATTAGTCAGCAAACACAGTCCTGAAAAATACCACTGAACATGCGGTAGGAGTGGAGATTTTTGTAATGTACTTGCATTTTGAAATTTGCATTGGCTTCCAGTTCAATCACATTTGATCCTTTTATGAGTGACTTTAGTTCTCTCTCCTCAGATTAACATCTACGGGAGATTCCTTCTGCAACCCCTGGACTATGGAATGCACCATTTTCATGTAATTTTACTATATTTATTGTATTATGTCTGTATTTCTTTTTTTTAACCTTTGTTTCTTGTTTTTGTAGTGTTTTGAGAAAAGCACATTATAAATAATAAGGCATTATGATTGTGCTCAGTGCTGCTATTGCCTGAACACCAAGACTCAAGGGGCCGAACTGACAATGTCATGATTTTATCTCTCATTATTTTAACTATTTCTTGTCATTACGGCTTTATATTTTGCAATTGCAATTGTATATCTTATGCTATTTTGCTATAGTGTATTACCTTGCAATTAATTTATTTTTATTGTCAGTCCCTTTCATTCATTCATTGCAGTCATAACACAAAGCGTGGCTTTCATTAAAAATATTGCAGATTTACTCTGTATAATAGAGCGCCGGTTAAACTAAATTCAGCTCAAGTCTTGCTCACAACATGCGTACAGAACACAATCAGTACAGGCGAGCCCTGGGAGTCAGAAATATGCAAACAATGCATTTTGATGTTTACTTTCAGGTAAAGTGTCATTGATTAGTATTTTCCCAGTGTTGAAACACTTCCTCGTGTCCTATAGTTTAAAGAGCAACCAAGTAAAGCGTTCACTGACGGGGAGTTTTAGCCGGTTTGACCAAACAATGAGGAAAACTGTTAAAACCATCATTTTGCAATTCAGTTTGGTGTGCTAATCTAATGACGACACACTGCAGCTCCAGGACCGCTTGTAATGACAGGCAGACATTCACCACATACTGAGCATGATTTTGGGCTATAAGTTCAGAGCTGCAGGTTCTAATCTATGGAAGCTTGTTTACACCACAGAATGAAAAAAAGGGAATTATAACTTTTCTCCCAATTGTGTGTTCATATTGTGAGATAAAAGTCTGAATTATCTTTTCATTGCAAGTTTATATCTCACAATTCTGACTTATTATAGTCACTTATATAAACTGGCAATTACAAGAAAAAGTCAGAATTGCATGATATAAATTAGCAATTAAAAGATAATTTTGACCTTTCTCACAATTCTGACTTTTTCTTGTAATTGCCTGTTTATATTTAGAAAATAGTCAGATTTGCATTAAACTTCGTAGCAAAAAAACCCAGAATTGAATTAAAATCAGTTGCAAGAAAAAAGTCAGACTTGCAAAAACTCAATTGCAAGAAAAAAATCTGAATTGAGATCAAAAGTCATAATTACTGAGTTTATATTTTGAAATTGATTTTCCTCAATTGCGAGTTTTTATTCTGAGAAAATACATAATTGTGAGAAACTTGCTATTATGTAAAAGTCCGCATTACCTTTAATTTAATAAGATTTACAAGAACCAAATCTGAATTGTGAGAGAATTAGCTATTACCTTTATAAATGAGAGTATATATATCTCGCAATTGAGAGACAATAACGGTGTTGTGACTGAAACGCTGATGTAGAAGAGCATCAGATACGACCCTCAGCTGTTCCTCGAGCACTTCAGATCTCTCGGAGTTAAGAACGAACGGCGATATTGAGCTTCAGGAACACACTGAGTCTCTGCCGCTAGAATGATGAAGTATCCGGTTAGTAAACACGTGCCTTGGAGGCATAAACGAACTTGGACATCAATTATTTACTTTCCTAGTAACAAGGCTTTCCACAATTTTTATTGCACTGACACAGATCTATTTGCAGTAAATTATACACCTACAAACAGAGGCAGGTACAACATGGCATTGACACCTACAAGACACGATCCTCAGTGATGGACGATCTTCAGACAAACAATATAATCATGTATGCTACAGCTGCAGACGTCTGCAAGACCACCGGCCCAGGCACATCTCAGAGGAAGGACTTCACTCTCAGAACAGAACAAAGCTGATATTTACCATTTATATAACAATATAACTTAGCAGTCAGGTGTCGAACACCTCGCGTTCTCCGTTTCAAGAAGGGGATCTAAAGTCTTAACTTCGTACACAATTAAACGAATGACTTTATGGTTGAAGCTACGGCCGTCTCTTCAGGTTCACCTTTTCCTCGAAACGTTCTTGCGGTTGATTGACTAAAGCTTCTTGCAATGTCTCAATGTTGGCATGAAGGTTGGGTAAACATTAAAGGCAAATCCTCGACCTTTAGAAACAGAAGTCAACGCATATTAGTGTAATACGTGTCTGATAAAACAAAAAGATTCCCCTCTCCTGTTTTTCTTTTTCTGTTTTTTTTTTTCAATTCCCCAATGAGCTTTTCATCTCCGCGTCATACTCGCGTGCGTCATCGTAAGTCGAGAGAAAAAAAAAATGATATAGCTTTAAGGAAGCAAAACAAAAACTTAAAAAAAACAAAAAAACACAAGTACAGACGAAACGCTCTATTTCTTGCTGCGCAGGCGTTTGGAGTGGCGTGGGAGATCCGAGCACTTGCGGGGCCGTTTGAGACACAGGCCGCTCTCGCCCTCGGCTGACGCCGGACCGGCGCCGGATGAAGAGGACACGGCCGGAGCAGGGGTGGAGGAGGAGCCGGAGCCCACCGCACTGTCCATCAGTTCCCTGAGCTTGTGCTCCAGCTCGGCCAGACGGGCGTTCTGCTCTCCGATCACCTGCGACTGCTCCTGCAGCTTCTGCTCCTGGTCCTGCAGCTGCTTCTGCTGCTCCAGCTGCTTCACACGCACCTCCTGCATCTCCCGCCGCAGCGCCGCCACCGACGCGCCGTTCACCTTCACCTGCTGCTGCACCTTCGTCATCTCCGACCGCGACGGGGTGTTCTTGGCCAGCAGGGACATGGTGGTCAGAGAGGTGGAGGGGCCGGCCACTGCGGGACAGGGGAGGAGACGGGTTACACACTCACATTAAAACGGAAAATTAAAGCAAATTAAAAAAAAATATTTTATATTAAATACATATTTCAAAAAAGAAATTGGTCTCTAAAATTGGTGGGAAATTAAAGACATGTCTAACCAAGCTCGGTTTCAAATTTGAAGTTGATTTCTCAAAATTTGAGGTTCCTATGGGATTTTGTTTACCAAACATTAGCCGGTCACAAATTAAAACATTTCCGCCACTTATATCACAAAACAGCGGACCTTTACAACAATACAGGTGAAACTCAAATTTTTTATATCGTGCAAATGTTCGTGTATTTCAGTAATTCAAATTAAAAGGTGAAACAAATATATTTAGTATATATATATACATATGCATGATTATACTTTTCAGAGGGCCGACATTTCTGTATTTAAAATCCTTTTTTTATTGATTTCATGTAATATTCTAATTTTCTGAGATTTAGAATTTGGGGTTTTCATAAGCTGTAAGCCATAATCATCAAAATTATAACTTTTGCACGATATTCAAATTTTTTGAGTTTCACCTGCATGTTTTCTGTCATGTTTACAAAAAGTTTAGATTAAAACACTGCCATTTAAAATGGTTTAACCTGTTAATCTCACTTTTTGAGCATAAATGTTTTTTAAAATTAAATGTACCATTATTTATTTATTTTTTTACATTTTTTTAATTATGGACTCTAAGATTGGTGGAAAATCAAAGCCATGTCTAACCAAGCTTAGTTCCAAATTTTAAGTTGATTGAAGTTTCTATGGGATTTTGTTTAGGCGTTTTACCAAACAACTAAGTCTGTCACAAGTTAAAACATTTCTGCCACTTCTATCACAAAACAGCGGACAAATATGGAACTGGAAGTCTCAGACCTTTACAACAATGTGTGTTCTGTCAAGTTTAGAAAAGTCTTCTGAAATGTGAAATATGACACCGCCCACTGGGGGAGGAGCTTCACTTTACTTTACTCTGAAATGTGTGTTTCCAGGCTGGAATGTGTGTTATTGTTTTGGTCTGTGATGTTGCACGTTTCCAATTTTCTTTGTCAATTTCCTCGTTCCTGTTGCGAGTCTCAAACTGGTGACCCATGAGAGTGTCGAGTCTGAGGAGGCGGGTCGGGAGAAACAACAATCTCTGATATTTTGAAATGGACTGCAGTAATTTTTTCGACCACTAGTATTCTTACAGACTGCACCTTTAAAGCATGATACAGCAATGTCCAATTTCAAAATTGATTTCACAGGAAGAATTTTGAGCATTTAAGCTTTTCGAATGATACCCAATGTATAATGATTACTAAAATTTGTGATCTGGGCAAAAAAACGCTACCGGAAAAAAAGATCCGGAAAGAAAAACCTACACTGGTACAAATGATGTGTTGGATTTACTGCATATATATTTTAAGTAAACCCAACTAGAAAACCTTTGTTATATGTACTTAAATACGTATTTGAGTTCACTCAACATTCTTAACTTAAAAATATATGTAACGTGATATAATCTACTAAGTAATGTTAAGTTAACAACTTGACACGTTACATATATTTTTAAGTAAATCCAACCCATTTCTACCAGTGTAGTGCTGTTTTTGGAAAATGATCCAGAAGAAAGCCAATGGAACGGAGGGTCAACTTCATGTTCTTCTAATAATTTGAGTTTTGGATAAATAAATAAAAATGTCAAGATTAGTTAGTTGCGAGTCGTACCCGGAGCGGATCCGATCAGGCGCCCGGAGAGATCGGCACCAGGAAGCCTCTTCTTCAGGATGGGGACGATCTTCTCATCGAAGTACTCCATGGCCATGGAGGAGATGTCCCGCAGCTCCTGAAGCACCTCGTGCGCTCGCTGCGGCGCGCGCGTGGAGTTGACATAGCGCAGAACACGGTAAATCTCATCGATCACCTACAGGGGGCAGCAAACAACAGTCAAATCACACGCGTCTTTCAACCCATAAAGGGCAAATCACCAAGTTTTACTAGAGTATTATGTGTGGTTGCTAGGGAAGCTTCTTTCTAATTCATGTTTCTAACCTGAATTAACACATCACATGTTAGCACATTTAAACAAATTGCTAGCATGTTTAAACATGTTGTTAGCATGATTTTATACATTTAACATGTTTCTATCATGAATAAACATGTTTCTACCATAACTTAGCGGTGTTAAATCATGTTAAAACAGTGCTAATTTATGCTAGCAACAATGAACACATTGCTAGCATGTTTCTAACATGATTTAGTGCCCTAGCATGAATTAGCACATTGTTAACTTGTTGCTAGCATGATTTAACACGTTGCTAGCATGTTTCACTATGATTTAACATATTGTTAACATGTTTTGTTACTAACAAGTGTTGCTAACATGTCAGCATGTGTCTAGCAAGTTTTAGCTAATTTGTTAGCATGTTTCACCATGTTGCTAGCCTGTTTTAGCATGTTGTAATAATAGCCTACATCAATGCAATCATCGCACTGATGTAGGCGTCAAAAAAAATATATTTCATACAAAAATAGACTTTTTCAATAAAACTTTTAACACTGCTGTTGCTTAGACAGAAAAAAAAAACAGAAAAATCACACTCTGCTAATAATGAAAAAAGTTTTCGGTTTCGTTTCAAATCTCTTAAACCTGATTACAGTAAATCTCATCATCGCTGTCACACAAATGACAAACACTTGATTTGCATTCATTGCTTCAGGCCATAATGCCATTCAAGCTTTGTAGACTTTTGCATAATCTCTTCTGAGCTTCTGCATTTCCTGAAGAAAGGTTTCTGAGCTACGACACACCCTATAGATTAGCATGATTACAGCGCTCTCATGACTCGGGTTACTGACATGACTAAAGATGCTACAGCTCAACTAAAGGCTGATTGTGTCAGACGATGACCCCGTCAGTCTCGTATGAAGGTTAGGTTTAGGGGTAGTACCCAGTTATTGCACTTATTATAATAAGTACATAGTATGGGGAACAGGACTGTAAAATTAAGTGTTACCCATATCTTCTTTCAGACTTCTGGGCCGAAACCGAAAATGTAGGATCCACTCGGCCGAAAACCGAAACTGAAGCCGAAAATGGCTTATTTTAAAAACGTATACTAATATATATATTTAAATTGCTTTAATTTAATGGTTACATATTGCAACTTTGGTGTCCTCATCTTAAACTTTAAAATACTTCCATTCCATTCATGCTTAGGCCACATTTACACAGGGCGGGTGACATTCATTTCCGGTTTCCGGTTTAGGCTGTTTTTTTTATTTCGCCCCGAAACCAATAATGCCATTTTCGGCGACCGAAATTTCGGTGCACCCCTAACATTTAGGACTTTATTTTACTACACTTTGTCTATTTGTGTCTGTAGATTTCTCCTAAATTCATCAAAAGTTGTGGTCCTGAATCAACACACTGCTCTGCGATCATCACCGTTGGAAAGCTCTCTCCTGTACAATGCTGTCGGATACAAATACGGTCATTTCCTTTTTATCAGCAACCAATCGTGAAAGTACAGTGGGCCATTTAACTCTAAAGCGAACTCTTCGTTCAGACGTGCTCTGGCAGTGGGGTTCAGTTCAGCTGAAGGCCATGAATGCGGTGTTAAAAGTTGTGATGTGTTTTAGGTGGTTTGCATTGTTGTTGCTAATGATTTGATCAAATATTGTGTCTTTAAAGGCCGCTAAAAATGTTTTTTTTTCTCTCATACTCTGAGCCAGAAATCTCCACTTCAGCAGCACTTACATACACCAAACCTTCCAGTTGTATTCCTATCTATATTCTTAAGGTTTTACAGAGGGGTTTGTTCATATATCATTCAGATTCTGATACAACATTTTATAACTAAAAACGGGACAAAAATGTATTTCTTTGTGTGATAAAAAGAGATATGCAAAACCTTTGACTATGTCAACAAAACGAAACAAGAATTTTGAATCTGGCTTTATCCAATGGTCAGATTTCTCTTTTGGAAATATATGCAAATAGGTGCATATTTAATGAGATAATACCTAATTTGCATATTTAAACAAATATTCTAAAAACTTGTAACACAAAATATATTTGAAGAGTTCAGATGCAAAAGCCTCTAAGTGCCATCTGAAATTTTCTTCTAGAATGATAATTTTTATCAAGCTCGTATATTTAAGTTCAGTAAATTCACTTAAATGGCTATGAAAATTACCTATTAATTTTCATTTAAGTGAAATTATTGAACTTAAATAAACAAGCTTGATAAAAATTATCATTCTAGAAGAAAATTTCAGATGGCACTTAGAGGCTTTTGCATCTGAACTCTTCATTTGTTTAATGTCAGTAATCAACTGGCGAAGTTTTATGCTGATATTGATTAGTTAATTTTGTTTCCTATTCACCTGGGGCGTCTCCCCTTAAAGATGAATCGTCCAGCTCTAATGCTAACCGTGCGCAGCAGAACAAGCAGAAATGCACATGTACCTTTCCAGGAATGAAGCAGCAGAGATTTGAGTCCACATATTTCATGAAGGTCATGTTGAGCAGAGACAGGCGTGTCTCCACCGCCGCCAGGATGTCTGCGTGACGGGCCAGCGAGTGATTCCTGCGCTCAGACTCCCTCCTGTGGACAGAACAGGCACAGCGTTCAGGAGCGGCACACCCAACAACTGATACTTGAAGCCACACTGAAATAAAGACACTTGTGTGTTTTGAGGGACTCAGCTCTACTTAGGATACGAATATGAACCGATAACTCACATGAACACACACACATTTAATTTAATATTCAACAATATTATTGATCTGCCTGGATTGACGCTATTATACAAGAACTGAGCGCCTGTATATCTATATATAAAAAATAACGAAAAAAAAAAAATAATAATAATAATATACAATATATATATATAGGCGCTCAATTCTTGTATAATAGCGTCAATCCAGGCAGATCAATAATATTGTTGAATATTAAACTAAATGTATATATATATATAAATAACTAAATTAATAACTTTTTTAAAACAAAAAAGTTTGTATTTCTATAAAGCGCAGTAGAAATAAAGGTGACTTGACCAAACAAGATATTACAGCACGTTAAAATAAACGTGAACTTTAAAAAAATTCAAATTTTACGGGTCACAGACACTCGTCAATTTGACTTCTATTAAATATTATGATCTGATGAGTAAAGGGTTAACGTGGGCGGCTCACCGGGGCAGCTGGGCCTTGACCTGCTTCTGGCACAGGCTGTGGTAGCGCTCCACCTTCAGGAAGCCTTGATTTAACATGCGCTGACAAATCACATCCATGCGTTTGCACACCTGCAGGAAAACAACAGTACATGACGCAACACACACACTTATATAATATGCATAGTGTATGACTGTTACCAGTTTATTTTGTGATAGCCCGACTACATTCGGCACGTAATTAACGATGTCCAATGTTCCACACTTGTTTTCGGTTAAATGTACATTATATATAACTTTTGTCCCTCTAGTGGTTAAAGAAGAAAACTGCATGCATTTTGTGGAAGAACATTGTTTTGGTTGTGTTTTGGCCCTGCGGATGAATATGGTTCTCCCTCATAACTAAAAAAGTCAGATATTATTCTACTGCTCATAAAACATTCACTACTAGTCTTCAGAGATATAAGAGTTTAGATGGAGAGGACCTCAAGCTGCTCACTGAAGACGTGACTGCAGCAGATCTTTATTTTAGGGTGAACTATTGCTTTAAATGTTCAGCCGGTTATTAATTTTCTAATAAACGTTGATGAACATTCGGATGCTGGTGTTTGGGAACGCAATCGTGTGACAAGACCTCATCTTGAGACTTTTTTTTTTTTTTAATAGAAGATGAATACAAAAAAATGTATTCATATAAAGTGTATCCATAAAACATCTTATAATTAAGTCAGTCATACATCACTAATATTTCTCAATAACAACAATTGTTAACTTTAAGATTATCACATGGAAGCTTATTTCTGCCACGGAATAAAATAAAAAAAACTTTATATAACTCACAATTGACTAAAATATATTGAGTTTATATCCTTTATAAACTGACCTTAGCCTACATCTAACAATTCTTCTTTTTTTTGCAGCAAACAAAGCAATAAATAAAAAAAAAGCTAATTGCAACTTTTCATCTCACAATTGCAAATATCCTAAGCATACTGAATTTACATCTAAAAAAAAAATTTTTAGACACGGAATTTTTTTTTTTATACAAATGTTATTGCACATTTATTTTACAATTGCAAATATCCCAAGATCTTAAACTGAACTTAGATCACAAAATTCTTCTCTTTTTTTTTTTCACCCAAAAAATTAATTATATTTTTCTTTCAAGTGAAAACATCTTGCAATTATGAGCTTATATCTCGCAATTCGGAGAGGAAAAAAACAATTGCGTGACAAACAAATTGATGATGGGAAAAATAAATCTAAATTGTGAAATTATAAAAAAAAATCTGAGGCAGGAACGAGCTTCCATACTATCACAGCCGGTAATGCCGTGATTCTAGGAAGCGCGCGCTTACTCGCTCACTACAGGGAGCGAGACCGCAGTGAACTAGCCGAGTGTTGAGACGCAGCCCGATTCACTGATACTGTAATATTTTTACAATAACAACGATTGCTAACTTCAAGACTATCACATGGAAGCTTGTTTCCTACACGGAATAAAATAAAATAAAAATACTTTAATTTTACTCACAATTGCGAGTTTAGGCCTATATCCCTAGTTATAAACTGAACATACATCTCACAAATCTTTTTATAAATCTTTGTGGCCACGGAATAAAAAAAGTTATATTCTAACAATTCTATTTTTCTTGCAATGGAAAACGTTTCCTCCTAAGTCGCAATTTTGAGTTTATATATCGACATTGTGAGGGGGTGGGGGTCAGAATTGCGAGACAAACTAAATTGTGAGGGTGAAAAAAAGCCAAAATTGTGCTATTTAAAAGTCGTAATAAAAATAAAAAAATCCATGGCGCAAACAATCTTCCATACTATCACGCGGCCGGAAATGCCGTGATTGTAGGGAGCGCGCGCTCACTCGCTCACTAGGTAGCGAGACTGCAGTGTGGAGACTGGCCGAGTGTTGAGACGCAGCCCGTTCCACTGCAGTCCAGCTCATTGTTTTCCTCACCAGCCGCAGGAGACTGATCTCGTCGTACGTCAGGAAGTTGAGGATGGTGTCGATGGCCACGATCGGGAGTCCCAGCAGCGCGTTGTTCTGGTGCGGCTGGTCCGGTGGCGGAGAGGGAACGCGCGGCGACAGCGAGTCCGAGTCCAGCGACGCGACGCCTCCGTCAGAGCTCACTGCAACAGCCGCCATCTTCTCTGAGCTCCAGGACACAGGACGTGACGACACACCACTGAGCTCGCGGGCCGGAAGTGAGGAGGGCTGTCTGCGGGCTCGTGACGCAGACACGATCATCATGGCAACACAATCTTATTTGAAATTTATTGACACAAATTGTATTCATTTTCTTCGGGAGACTAAGGATTATTGCACCAGTCTGGAGAACATTGTCAATAGGAAAGCAAGAAAGACTTGTCATGTCTTTAATGAATAGGCCTAAAAATTTTTTTAATTAGGCTAATTAATAAATTTGTACACTCTGGCATATTTATGTATTAATATGTAAATTATATATGCTATATTGTATACTACTAAAGGTCGTTGGATACTATTAAAAATGAATAAAAAGAGCCATGTATTTACATATTTATTTACATTTTCAAATATTATACTAATAATAATAATAATAAACCGTAAAGCAAACCACGCAAATACATTGAAAAGTATCAAGATCATCCCAACAGATTTGCTGGCCAGTTTATACTCTTCATACAATTAAATCATATCTACAAAGAATACTTTTATATTCAGATAAGTAAGCTTTTGTCATCGTACACTTACATTGATCAAATAAAGAATTTACCCAGAATCAACATTACATTTGTGTGGGAAAAAACTGCTTTTTTTGGTCATCCAACAATATTTCGAACACTACATGGTTATATAAAAAGTAGGCAGTGACTGGACCTTTATTTCCAACCTGTGACACGAAAAGGAAAAGATGATACATTCTCGGTCAATTGACAAAAAATGTCAATTTGACAAAAAAATTTAAATATTGCGCTCAAAGTTCATTCGAAGATCTAAAAATTCACTTAAAAGGCAAACCAATCGTAATGTTGCCAATTATTTGTTACAGGAAACCATTTTTTCCCAATTGCATACATACAAAACTCATCAAATGAAACGGTGTGACTCACGCAAAATGATTTCAAACTTTACACAATTGTAAAGGTAAAACTTGTGAGCAATTATGATATTGTTGCATACTTGTATATTGTACTGTTTTTCTATTTTACTCTAACACACATTTCTTAGCTTACCTTTGAATGATTTTATTCTTATTATTGACTTTTTGTTGTTGTTAGATTGAATGGCATATTGTGGTGAAAAAATAAATTAAATCCTCAAATCCGGGTCTTGCCTTATAGGTGACATATTATGCCCCATTTCACAAAATGTAATATAAATATATGGTGTCCCCAGAATGTGATTGTGACATTTAATGTTTCTTTAGAAATAAATAATGGACAAATGGAGACTTTAAACGCCTCAGATGTAAAGTTATTCGCTGTCAAAGTGACGCCAAAATGAATGGGAGTCAATGGGATGCTAACAGCAGGTGAAGACTTGTTAGCCAATGGCGGCGCCCGGGGAGACTTCAGTTTCTGACTGATAGATTACCCCCTTGGTTTTTGGGTGTGAGCAAAAATGCGAGTAGCATCTGCCTGCAGTCCCGGAGGCTGCATTTTTAGGACCGCACTTTTAGGACCGCATTTCTAGGACCCTGGGTTTTTGTGACAGCGCCACCTACCGAATTAGAGGACCAGCGAATGTAACCAGGTTGAAATTAGATTTTTATTTTTTTGTTGAAACTTCACCAAATCCTGATAAATATTGAAGAATATGTGTTTTATTAAGTTCATAACATGTTTTGTAAGTTTTAGAATGTATTCAAACTGAAGTGTTAATACCTGTACTGTAACTTTAAGAGGTCTCAGTATTACGACGTCAACTCTGCGCCTCTCTCAGTTCGCGCTTTGCTCACTGAGAGGAGGTAAGGATTTTTCTGCTGGTTATCAATTGGAGTTTATTTCGTTTTGTAGATAATATAATACAACCAAATGCAGTTATAAAGTGAATGCTAGTCTTAAGAGTGTAAACATGCAGCCGTGTCGTTAAAATGTAAGCCTTGTAAATACACTTTTGCAAGTTATACGGAAGACACATGTTTTTCAGTGCTACGGGGTTTCCTGTGTGTTTATTTGCTAATAGGAGACTGACGAACAACGTGTGTGGAAGAGACTGCATGTTACAAAGCATTTTTTGTTTCTTATTGATTTGTACAGGTATGTGTATTCAGTTAGTTCATTATTTACACAAATATTTTACTGGTTGTGTTTAACATTTTGAAAACCATATGCAATCAAATGTATTGGAAATGTATTTTATTCCATTTATTTTTGAATCATCTAAAAACACTCTTGTTGTTAAACAGAGGAGCTATGTTAGTTATGTGCTGCAGTATGTAAGTGTAAATTAGCGCAGTTCGCGCTTTGCTCACTGAGAGGAGGAGACTGACGAACAACGTGTGTGGAAGAGACTGCATGTTACAAAGCATTTTTTGTTTCTTATTGATTTGTACAGATACCACCGCTATACAGCTTGCATTAAAGGAGCAACCAGTAGCTGTTTGTAGTCCGGGTCCTTCCTTCAATCAGCACAGTCACAATCACAGAACACAACGCAGATCACATGGACGTTAACGAATGTGCATTTAGCCAGATATACGGCAGACCACGCACACCCGTTACACGAAGATGGATGACATTCAGAGTGTGAGTATCAAATGCGAATCAATTTTTATTTGTTTAACTTTAAAAACAATTGTGATGCATTTCATTGGAAAGTTAACGTTGCCAACGTGCTGGTGATTTACTAAACAGTCTTGAATGCATAGCCATCATATATTAGCCTCGAATTCTGGAAAATGAATTGTTAGCACGTTCATTTAACGGAACTGTTGCATGATACGCCTGTGTTTACTTATTTACAGCACAATAAACTGTGGCATGTTCGTTCTGAAAGCTTGTTAATTACTCATTGTTTTTCCATTTTAATTCAGTTAAAATAATCTTAATGTTTTCACTGTCACATGCTCACAGTCAGCCTGTTTAACGTTACCCACAATACATGTTATGTGTACGTCTCTTCATTTTGACATGGTTTTATAAAGTTGGTTGAGACATATGACATTTTAATAGTCAGACATATCAGAGAGGCCATTATAATAATTGACTGTTAAAATCCCACGTGTTCGATTGTGTCATTTACTGTATACTGTATATGTAGTGCTATCAAGGACACAGCTCAGGGTAGGCAATAGTATGACAAAAGATAAATAAATAAATTGGTTAAGTACTAGCCTTAGGCCTAATTTATGTCTATTTATTTATATGAAATTAACTTTAAAATGTTTTTCAAGAAACACATAACAATCCACTCAGGTAAGAGTAGAAAATGGAATTGTTTTTTATACAATGTTTAATGTATCCTTTTTTAAGCGTTAACAGTATTTCTGTTAACCTAGCAGTGATTATGTTCTCCATTTACTACCTTCAGTGAAGTGGAAGAATTTAATAGGCTGATAGAAAAACAATTGCGAAAAGAGGGGCGAGCATCCAGGTGGTAGGTAGTGCTGCTGCATACATCACAATGTGTGCTTTAAATCTTATATATATATGGTCAGGAAAAGTCGTGTCAATAATGTTATTTCTATTCAGATTTCTTGCATCTCTCTCTATTATTTTTTTTCTCAGTTCAGATGGGCTTTATTGACATGAGTGTTTCTAGAACCTTTGTTCCCACAACATCAAAATCTTTTTTCTTTTTTTTTTTTATCTTTGAACAGTATGCAATAATTGTATTATGAACATTAATTGGTATGAATATTGATATCATTATTTTTTTATTATTATCATTACTCTGTGGTAACTAAGATCTTTTAAATATGAAATTTAAAATTAGAGAGTAAAACATGTTCAACTAAATGTTCCTTATTTAATTCACTTCTCTTTCTCTCTCTTAGGAGTCAGTGATGATGTAATTGTCAATAATGGACAATCCATTGAAGTTCACGTCATGATCAAATTTGTTTTTGTGTGTGTTCAAGTTCAGTTGTTATATATTATTTTGTAAAATATTTTGTGTGTTCAAGTTCAGGTGTTATATATTTTGTAAAATACTCAATCTTAAATCTACCCCCAGAGTCATCCTTGTCTTCCCTCTGTACTTGAAAATGTGGTCCATCTAGTGACTGAAAAGATTATAACATGATTCCTTGTTTATTTTACTTGAGTTATTATAGTATGCTACTTAGACCCAATAATGTCTCAACATTCCTAGGAACCTGGTTTAATTGCAGTAAAGAAAGTAGTATTTGGGTGTAATAAAACTTGAAAAAAAAACCCTGAACTCTAATGTAGTTAAAACTGGGTGGAAATACTGCCTTGGTGGCACTTTTTTCGGTCCTCCAAAATTAGGGTCCTGGAAATGCGTTCCTGTGACTGCGGTTCTCCGACTCGGTAGGTGGCGCTGTCACAAAAACCTAGGGTCCTAGAAATGCGGTCCTAAAAGTGGGGTCCTAAAAATGCAGCCTCCGGGACTGCAGGCAGATAATATTGAAAAATGCACCGTTTTTTGTGTGTGTCCCTTTAAATGCAGATGAGCTTTAGCTCCGCCTCCGTCCAGAAGAGGGCGGAGTCTTCACACGAGCTTCAGAAACTCTGGCAATACCAACACAGGCCGATCTCACTCATCCAGAGTCCCAGAATAACCAGTAGCGAGTGCAGGAGAGACTCAGAGTTTCACTGACACGTTTCTGAACGTTAGTGGACACATTTATGTAGTTGTTGTGGAGTTACACTGATCATCTCAGCATCATGTGTAACTTCTACACAAGTGTCCACAGTTCCTGAGGTGTTTATAAGACAGCGCTGACATGTTCTGGTCAGTAGTGTTCAGTGTCTGTGCTCGACCACAGGACCGGTTCAGCTCTGCTGGATCTCCTGGTAGAACTGGGCTCTGGTGGCGCTGGAGAACCGAATGTCGGCTGGTGTGTGTAAACGTGCAGATTAAGGGCCGCTAATATTATAATAAGATCCTCTTCATACGTCAAAAGGGGAGTGAAATCTGATCGCCTTAATTTGACATGCTCTCAGAGAAAGACTCACCAGAACAAAGTTACTGGGTTTCACTTTTCATGTTTTCTGTGTTGGTAGAAGCACCGGACCCGATTATAGCACTTACACACGGAAATGTAAGATTTTCATGATATGTTCCCTTTAAAAACGTTCTCTTTGGGTCTAAAAGAGCAGCCATATGGAGAAGGTGGTTGCATCAATTTCCGTATTATTCTTTCCTGGCATTAACATATTTCAAAAGATTTGCCACAGTTTCAAAGAACACAAGCAGAACAACAAGCACAATCCGCATTTACATCCACATGAGAGTGAGTAATTTGTTCGCACATACAGTGTGTGTGCGATGCTGACTCGCGATCTTCGCAGTGAACGCGCCAGGATTACATAAGCAGAGAGCAGTTTTCTTTCGTTTTGAATTGTTCTGTTTAAAAGTATCAAAAAATACACAACTGGTGTGCACATCCCAAACACTCAGATTAGGCGCAGGTGCAGGACAACTGAGTAATATAAACAGATGGGTCAATATCACCATAGAGTGCCTTTCAACCCTCACAATACTCACACATTTTGATTTTAATTTACCATTCGTTTTATGTCATGTCATAATAGTAGACACTCAAATACTATAATAAATATATTATCTGAGCTCCCACAATTTTTTGTTTAAATTATGGGCCTTTTTTTAGAGCATAATATGTCCACCCTGTCGTGGACATATAAATGACTGTTAAATGTGTTTTCATTGCATTATTAAGATACAAATGATAATTTCTGAAAGGTATGATGTCCCTTTCCTAAATAGGGTTATTTGTTTGATTTCAAATTATAAATACATAAAAGATTTTATGTAAACCATGTGTTTTTAAAGAAACTCATACAATTAGCACAATAGCACAATGCACAATGGATTATATAGGTGATTAAATTATTATTTTAAATATTATTTAAACACACCAAGATGACAGGGTGGACAAGCACACGACGGAGTGGACACATAAAGCAGTTTTGCTTTCAACTCTTTAATTTATTTCATAATTTTCTTCTTTCTCGAATCATTTTTCCTTGAATGTGTTGCCTAGAATAGATAAATTACTGTTAGGTTGTTTGGCCAATCACTAAAATGCACTTTCTGCCGCACTCAGAGGCATGTCTTGAGAACAGCAATGAATTTATGTTTTTTTATATAACAAAATATTATCTTGTTATATTATATTATATGTTTCCATAAAATGTAATATAAGTTCTATAAATTGCAATATTAACTACAAATTAATGTTATGTCCACCCTGTCATGTGTATGTCCACCCTATGGAGTCTAAGTGGCCGACAGGGTGGACATTTTGAGCTTCAATTAGCATATTAGCTTACAACAAACTGTGACTAGGTAAATAGTTAGTTGAAGAGAATTTGGTATATTAAAACGTACATATTTGGAAATTATTGTATTTGAATCACTTCCAGTATATTTTATGCCGACAGGGTGGACATGTTAAGCTTTGGCAAAACAAGTAAGCAAACTCATATGAAGAAAATTTGTTAGCTGTAAAATCAGCAGCTACTCAACTCAGCAGTTGAATTTCCCACCAATGAAGAGATACAAAAATCTGTTGTTTTAACTTAGCCTTATATAACACACCCTTTCATAGTCATTTGTATGTTAAGTTAAAATGGGAAATTAGTTATTTATGTTCAGGACACCAAAAGGCACGCTGATATTGACCCAGATAAGTGTGAAGTCCGCACACTGAAAAATACTGCTCCAAAGAATTTATTAAAAAGGCAACTGTGTCTGATGAAGACCTGATGGTCGAAACGTTGCCTTTTTAATAAATTCTTTGGAGCAGTATTTTTCAGTGTGCGAACTTCACACTTCTTTATCTGTTTAAAAGTAGACATGTCTGTGAGAGAGGCTAAGGTGCTTTATTGGCAGTGCCACCCTACATGTTACACGCGTCACCACCGCACCAGAATAGGCCTGTTTAGTAAACAGGATTAGATGGCCGCATTCTTACACTTATTAGGCAATTCAATGCGGACGTAATCCCTCAGATTGAGTAATGTAACGGAATACGTTACAAATGACATTTTGGGCATGTATTCTGTAACGAAATACGTTTTCCCAACACTGCCTACAGCTGAGGAAAATGAACAGGTGTGTTTCTGTCTTACTTTATCTAATTAACCTTATTGAGGTTTTCTTTTGCAAAATGTTTATTACATCTAGACAAAAATCCATATTACCGCTACCCACTGAGCAAGCGACGTCTGTGGACATACAAAACAGGTTGATATCCCGTCCGTCCGTCCAGGCCGTGATCTGAACGTCCATTGACAGCCAGAATTAGTCGATTAATGACACTGAGAAATAATGTCTAATCTGGCCATAATCTAAACGTCCACTGACAGCCAGAACTAGTTGAGAAAAGACGTTCATACTTACTATAATCTGGACGTCCGTTGACATCCAGACACAGTCCATAAATGACGTGAATAAAGATGTCCAATCTGGCCATAATCTAAACGTCCACTGACAGCCAGAACTAGTTGAGAAAAGACGTTCATACTGACTATAATCTGGACGTCTGTTGACATCCAGAAACAGTCAATAAATTACGTGAATAAAGATGTCCAATCTGGCCATAATCTAAATGTCCACTGACAGCCAGAACTAGTTGAGAAAAGACGTTCATACTGACTATAATCTGGACGTCTGTTGACATCCAGAAACAGTCCATAAATGACGTGAATAAAGATGTCCAATCTGGCCATAATCTAAACGTCCACTGACAGCCAGAACTAGTTGAGAAAAGACGTTCATACTGACTATAATCTGGACATCCGTTGACATCCAGAAACAGTCCATAAATGACGTGAATAAAGATGTCCAATCTGGCCATAATCTAAACGTCCACTGACAGCCAGAACTAGTTGAGAAAAGACGTTCAAAATACTGACTATAATCTGGACGTCCGTTGACATCCAGACACAGTCCATAAATGACGTGAATAAAGATGTCCAATCTGGCCATAATCTAAACGTCCACTGACAGCCTGAACTAGTTGAGAAAAGACGTTCATACTGACTATAATCTGGACGTCCGTTGACATCCAGAAACAGTCCATAAATGACGTGAATAAAGATGTCCAATCTGGCCATAATCTAAACGTCCACTGACAGCCAGAACTAGTTGAGAAAAGACGTTCATACTGACTATAATCTGGACGTCCGTTGACATCCAGAAACAGTCCATAAATGACGTGAATAAAGATGTCCAATCTGGCCATAATCTAAACGTCCACTGACAGCCTGAACTAGTTGAGAAAAGACGTTCATACTGACTATAATCTGGACGTCCGTTGACATCCAGAAACAGTCCATAAATGACGTGAATAAAGATGTCCAATCTGGCCATAATCTAAACGTCCACTGACAGCCAGAACTAGTTGAGAAAAGACGTTCATACTGACTATAATCTGGACGTCCGTTGACATCCAGAAACAGTCCATAAATGACGTGAATAAAGATGTCCAATCTGGCCATAATCTAAACGTCCACTGACAGCCAGAACTAGTTGAGAAAAGACGTTCATACTGACTATAATCTGGACGTCCGTTGACATCCAGAAACAGTCCATAAATGACGTGAATAAAGATGTCCAATCTGGCCATAATCTAAACGCCAACTGACAGCCAGAACTAGTTCAGAACAGATGTTCATACTGCACTGTAAAAAAAAAATCCTAATTTTACAGTAAATAACTTCCTATTTTCATCATTGTGGTGGCGTTCATGTGTGTTCAATTAGGGACAATCCATACAAACAATCATTGCTAAAATACAGACTGTCACAGTGAGAAGATCTTTGTCCTTTATCAATGCTATACCTAACCACTGCAGTCAACACTTTGGAGAATCCATGCTGTTAAATAAAAGTCTGTAGACAAGGGTTAAGGTTAGGGTTAACCCCTTAATTTCTAACCCAGACCCGGTTTCACAGACAGGCTTAGATATAAAGCCAGGATTAGGCCTTAGTTAAATTTGGGCATTCAATTATAGCTTTTAAAAATGTACCTTAGGAAAAAAAAAAAACATTACTGGTGTGCATCTTGAGACAAAACAATGGCACTGACATAAGATATGTCAGTACAAGTTGCTTTCAGGTAATATATAGCTCAAACGTGCATTTTAGTCTGGACTACAGGCTTAAGCCTTGCCTGTGAAACCCGGGGTATTATGTTGTAACTTAATTATGCCAATGTTAGCAAAGTGTTGCGTTGGACAGGATTAACCCTAAACCAACAGGTTGTGTAACAGTACCACACAGGGTGAAAAAGCATGTTGACATTTATTAGGCATTAGAGTGTTTCTAAAGGAAAGGTCAAGAATTTGTGAAAGTGGAAAAGGGTCATTAGGGGTCACATGAAGTAACTCTAATGTCACCACCATGATACCAATCCATTCGTTTTTCACATAGGTCTACATACAGAATTATATGAATACATGTTTACTCTGTTTAATACTGTTACTGTCTATTAAATTGCTGTTTATCAGAACAGTGATAAATAAATGTTATTATATATGTTATACAAGTTACTGTAAGTTTAATCTTTCATTTTTTATCTTTCATTTTTAATCTTTCATTTTTAATCTTAAATTTTTAATCATGCACTGCAATGAAAACACATTTAACCAATTGATTAAATATAACAGCCAGCCTACAAATACAAATACAAAAGAAATAGCACGTGTATATTTTTTCCTATTCTTTCTTTTAAAACATTTCATATTGTCCTGTAATTGCAATGTTTTCACACTATTGGCTGTCTCTCCGAGTTGTTTTGAGCATGATTGGTTATTCTGACTGTCATCCAGGAATCTGGCCAATGACAACTATGCGCGCCTTTACGAGTCAAGTTTGAATATACGTCAGTTGAAGTGAGTGGGTGTGTGTGCTGCTGCTTGGGACCTACTTCGGTTTTGTGGCTTTTTTACATTGTTTAAAACATGGATTATTTTGCATCGGACTGCTAAATGTTTATTTTGAGCGAGTTGCGGGATGTAAATGAAGAACAAACAATATGGACAACGGACATATTGCAATCTACGGAAGGTAACGTAAATAACTTTTTATTTTATACACATTCTAATACATCAAAATATAGTGTATTAAATTGAGAATCTAAACGCGATTAGAGCAATATTTATATTAGTACGGTATTCCAATGTATTAGGCTAATTATGTGCTGAGCTAGCATGTGTATTGTAAGCTAATTTATGATAAAAAATAAAATAAAACTCAGCATTGGAGCTTTACAATGAGTGAACTGAGAACATTGTCTCTTTAGACAGAGGAACTCGAACCACACTCCTTGACTCTAGAAGAATCTGCAAACTAACTTTAGGCTTTTATTGTTGATCGCGGGATTTAACGTTAGGTCTAACGTTATCGATCAGTCAAAATAACGAGTGATTGTATGTTTTGGAGCTGGTGAGCAAGCTTTTGCTAATGTCTCTGTTAGTAGCCTAAGTAAAAACAAATAGCTAATATTGCTGTGTGTGTTTCCTTCATGATCCAGGCATTTTGGGAGTAAATATTATCCAGCCACACGATCTTCAGATGGTGAGTATTGTCATAAAATACACGTGAAATAGAGGCAGACTTACACTCTGCTCAAAGGCACACTGGGTCAAACCCTCCAGACAATGTTTTATCTTCCATCTTCTTGAGTTTACAGGCCTAGCTGACCCAAAAATAAATGTCTAACTTACTTTTGTGAAACACAAGAATGTTGGGAATAAAACAACTGTATGTTCCATTGCATGAGAAAAACAAAAACAAATAAGGCATTTCTCAAGATATCTTAATTATTGTTCTACATAAGAAACTCATACAGTTTCAACATGAGGGTGAGTAGGCTAAATAATGAGAACTCTTAACTGGATGAGCTGTTCTTTTAAGGACATTTGCTAAATTAACCATGGTTTTTATTATAGTAAAGGTGTAGAAACTATGTTTTTATGGTGGATTGATTACAATAATTTATTACCATTTGGTTAGTGTCGCAAAACATTGTTAATTTTAGTAAGGGTTCTCCAGATTTATATAACACTTAAAGGTGCCATGTGGAATGTCTGCCAAAAAAGAAATTTAATTTTCCACATATTCCATACCAGATGGGGGCAGTATACCTCCAGAAAGTTGGCCTACTCTAGTCTGTTTTTTAGTTTCGGGTTGTTAATCTTCTAAAACCGTCAAATCGTCCGCTTTGTCCCGCCAAAGCCTATTTTAAACGGTGAGTGATGTAGAATATAATAACTGCTGCGCTTGACAGGGCTTATAACGAGCAGAGAGGGAGAGAGAGCGAGCCCCGGCCGCGCGCGCGCACTCTCACGTCTTCAAACAATACGAGCGCAGTCCTCCTGCTCTCTCTCTCTCCCTCGCGCATATTAATCAAATCAACTGACACGATAGTAAGACCGCAGATCATTTGGAGATTTTTTGAGACTCAATGAACAACATCTCAACACTAAATTATAAAGGCCGGTCTCATATAGACGCGATTGACATCAGGTTCAAGTCCACCCACAAGCCGTGCGAGTTATTCGTGTACTGCAGTTTGGCTGGTGGTGGTTATGTATGTTGCCCGCATACCGCCTCCCATGGCCGAAACTGGTATTATGACACCGGCCGGGCCGGGGCTAGTAATTTAGCATGCTAATTCAGGTTTATATCTCGGCAGGACTATAACTTGTCATTTTTTTAATTACATCATTGCATTTATTTCTTCTCATTCTTTTGATACGTGTAGCTAATTTTTTGGATATTGTTACCTCAATTTTTACATATGGCACCTTTAAGGAACACATTCAAAATGGTCCTATGTCACTCAGATCAATAATCTATTAACACACTTTTTAACTTTTTTTTTTTAGATCAAGCATTGGAACAATGTTTACGGAGCAGAACAGGCACCAACAGAGAAACAAGTCCATCACTAGTAAGTATCCACTGCAGTATCTAAAACCGTAGTCAATTTTAAAGGCACAGTGCACTCCAAATTAAAAAAAAATATATTTTTTTTCCCTGTGCCATTCCAGATGTATATATGACTGACTTTCCACAAAGATTTTTTGAAAAATTATCCATTATGGTAAGCCAATATAATGCAAGTGCATGCACCAGAAACTTCATACAGTACAGCCTGCTGTATTTATCATGTGAGCTTTACAATGCTCTTGGACTTTTTGACCTTCAGCATTTTGGTGTCTATTCACTTGCAGTATTTGACACACGAACACAAGAGATGGATAATTTTTCTAAAAGTCTAGTTTATTTTTTCTAAAATGTGTCCATCTGAGGAAAGAAAATCACATACCTTTTCGGACGGCATAAGGTCGAGAAAATAAAGGGGGTATCAGTTTACTCTCCTTTAGCTACTATTTATAAACCTTACATGTGATTTAATAAATTTACAATTAATGGGGTGTTCCAAGCAAACAGCTGTGTGTTTATATTAGGAGTGTACGATTCAGAAAATGTCACGATTCCGATTTTTAGGCTCACGATTCGACTCAATAGCGATTTTCGATGCAAAAACGATTCTCGATTAAAAAAAACTATTCACAGTATGTAAATGTAGTTACTTTTCCTATGTAGGTATTAGGGATGTGCATCTCCATAACTGAGGCCGATGCGATACGCATCTCGATGCATAGCCAACGATACGATACATTAAAGATAGGCTACATATAAGCAGCTACCGATGCAATGCAATGCGATTCACTATTATTACGATGCGGTGCGATTCGATTTCAATTCAACGCGATGCGATTCAATGTAATACGATGCAATGAAGAAAAATATGATGCTATGCAATTCAATATGGTATAGATAGTTAACAATTTATTTATTTTGTTCAAACATAGAGCAAATCATAAAGTAGCTTTAAGTGCCATCTGACTTTTAACGCATGGCTCTTTCACATTTGATTTGGTTTTCACAAAAAAAAAAAACCATCACGTTGCGACGTTCGTCTGTTATAGGACAACTTAGTTTGAATAAACGAGCAGGCACTGATTAGCTACTTGCTCTACGTTTATTTAAAATTAACTGCCAGACAACTAGCAGTGACTGAGCTTTCCATTAAATGAATCACACACAGTAAACAAATCCTTAACAAAACAAAAAAAAACAGACCTATTCTGGTGGGTGCGGTGATGCGGTGGTGACGCGTTCATGTAACATGTAAGGGTGGCGCTGCCAATAAGCACCTAAAATCTGTCACAAAGAACCGGCAAAAGTAATGATTATGAATATGTAAAATATAGCAATGCAATGAGATATTTTAATTGTTTATTAATAAACAAGTGTTTTCTTTGCCAGTGTTGGCTGCAAAGATGAAGTTGACGATCTTCGCAGTAGTCAGCGCGCCAGAGAGAAATGCACAATTCATACGGATTATCTTCTTATTACATAAGCAGAGAGCAGTCTGTAGTCTTGTTTTCTTATGTTTTGAATTGTTCTGTTTAAAAGTAGACATGTCTGTGAGGCAAGGAGGCTACCTTATACGCTGAGTTTCGGTTCATTTATAAGATGAGCTCCAGTTCACGCGCCGGCGCCTCCGTGTTTATCGTCTGTTATATTTAAGATATTTTAATAACACGGTTTTGGCGGTAATAGAGTTCTAATGATATAACTATAACCGTTCAACTATAGAGTAAAGAGTTCAACTATAACCGTCGGTCTCACGGTTATAATGGTCACACTCCTAGTTTTAACATAAACAATAATAAAAATAAAAAACCTTTCACAAACATATATTTATTTACATTTGAATACAGTTATTAAAGACCTATGTTAGTGGTGTTACGGTTCACAAAATTCATTGTTCGGTTCAATACGATACACTTGTGTCACGGTTCGGTACGTTTTTGATACAGCAAAAAGAAAGAAAAGCCAGAGAAATTTCCTTGATTTAAATTTTTTAATTAAAACTAACATCATAAAGTATGTGTGTGTGGAATGTTTTATATCAGGCTTGATGTAATTTTACTTGATTTGTGATTTAATAACTATCTTATTTTATTGATTTGAGTACTCAAATTTTCTATGCATCTCTGCTGCAAGCTAAACCACAACAGTGGTGTTTGCATTTATTTATTTTACATGTGTATTTTTTTGCTTTGATTGTAGCTGCTGTCATGAAATGGGACCCAGCTGCAACAGAGGCCCAAATAAAGTCTGCAGCCGATCATCTGAAACATGCCCCCGGGAGAGTCGGGGCGTGCTGCTATAAATGAAGCTTGTGAAGCTTATAGCAGCCACATTTTGTTAATTGATATGTTATACTGTTTTAACAACATTTTATAGATTGTTTAAAGGGAAATTGTGTTAATTTATAACTTTACTGTTCTGGCTTTAAGTTTTATTGTGTTTATTTATACTTTAATGTTCTGGCTGTTAAGTTTTGGTCCAGCAGAAAAAAATAGTAATAAAATATTTATTTTGAGATTTAAATAGTTGATTTCTTGGAGTGATCAGTTTGGTTTACAGGCAATACATGGTAAGCAGTTTATTACAATTATATTGATAAGATATACAAATGCAAGACTTGTATATACACTACACAGTTGCCGTATTCAATTGAGTATTCAATATTATCAATATTCTTTAAAATCTTATTTAGGTCTGTGTGTCTGCAGTTTCATGACACGACAACTATTAACAATGAGTAACTGGGTTTTTCTCAGTGAGAACTAACTCACTGCCACTGTTTTGTACAACTTTTATTCTGGCTGCCTTTAGATGTCTAACAATTACGTCTGTAGCACGTCTTTGATTGACGTCTAAACAATGTCCTGAAAATACGTATAAAAAACTTTCATTCTGGCTCCTGTGAGGACGTCTTCTGGATGTCTAACAATTACGTCTGTAGCACGTCTTTAATTTACGTCTATACAATGTCCAGAAAAGACGTATAAAAAACTTTCATTCTGGCTCCTGTGAGGACGTCTTCTGGATGTCTAACAATTACGTCTGTAGCACGTCTTTAATTTACGTCTATACAATGTCCAGAAAAGACGTATAAAAAACTTTCATTCTGGCTCCTGTGAGGACGTCTTCTGGATGTCTTAACAATTACGTCTGTAGCACGTCTTTAATTTACGTCTATACAATGTCCAGAAAAGACGTATAAAAAACTTTCATTCTGGCTCCTGTGAGGACGTCTTCTGGATGTCTTAACAATTACGTCTGTAGCACGTCTTTAATTTACGTCTATACAATGTCCAGAAAAGACGTATAAAAAACTTTCATTCTGGCTCCTGTGAGGACGTCTTCTGGATGTCTTAACAATTACGTCTGTAGCACGTCTTTAATTTACGTCTATACAATGTCCAGAAAAGACGTATAAAAAACTTTCATTCTGGCTCCTGTGAGGACGTCTTCTGGATGTCTAACAATTACGTCTGTAGCACGTCTTTAATTTACGTCTATACAATGTCCAGAAAAGACGTAAAAAAAACTTTCATTCTGGCTCCTGTGAGGACGTCTTCTGGATGTCTAACAATTACGTCTTTTAGACGTGTTCTAGACGACTTTTTGCTCGCTGGGTAGTAGCACTTCACTTTCTCTAGGATAGGGGAGTCTAAGCTGAAAGCTCTAGCCTATCTGTTGCTTTAAAAAAAACTTTAAAAAAAACTACATAAGACGCGTGTGTGAAATGACTAAATTAGTGATTATGTACACTGAACGAATCTATTTCTTTCGTTCTCCATAAATTAATGAGAACATTTAATTTAATTGAAAGGAGAGTTTCATTTGTCTGTCCAAAATAATAATTTGGGCAATACGTCACAGGGAAGTTAAGAAATTGTATATTGTTTGTTTTGTTCATTCATTATTTTAGTACATTAACAGTGACGCTGACTGAATTCCAACTAAATTAATAAATAAGTGGGACCCTTTCAATTAAATTAAATGTTCTCATTAATTTATGGAGAACGAAAGAAATAGACTCATTCAGTAAATGAAACGTTTTTACAAAAATGTAAAAAGCAATATGATGGCAGAGGCAGAGCTTTCAGCTTATAGATTCCCTTATCCTAGAGTGGAGTGCTACTAAGTGCCAATGTGGATTTCTGTCTATATAATAAACATTTACCAAAACCTCAATAAGGTTAATTATAAATAAAGTAAGACAGAAACACACCTGTTCACCACTAATTTTCCCATGGGCAAAGGCAAGCACGCGTTTCACATCAGTCTTTCTCCCGAGAGACTAGCGCGAAATGTATCCCCTATCTTAGCGCCATCTACTGTTCTAGAAGAGGAAGTTGCTCAACTGCATTTGTGAGAAAATCTGCCTGGACGCGGAAAAATCGTAGCCTGGTAATACCAGTCTGCTACTTCACTTTGCTTCGTAGACAGAGTCTGGAATAGCATAATAGACCTTATTCAGACCAGCGCCATGACAGGTATGAAAGTGAGGCTGTGAGGGATAGACTTACTGTGTTTTCAATGGGATCCGCTGTAAAAAGCTGTATAAAGCTCCTAGATCACTTATAATTTTAAACAGATCATATTGTCTGGATTATTTGGTCTACTGGAATTTCTCATAAACATATTTTAGCATGGTTTCGTCAGCAGAACAATCCACAAACACATTTAATAGCAGTACAACCCACTGAAGAGATGGAGGGCTATCCCTCACTGCCTCGCTTTCATTCCTGTTAAAAATCAAAGATGGCGCTGCTGTGAATAAGGTCTATAGAGAAGTGTTTTCTCTCTCGCTAGGGGGCGCTTGTCTGAAGTTTAAAATCATTGGTTACCCGTAAGCCAATCAGATAAGTTTATGTTATGCGCCGACACAGCCGCATCTAAACACAGACATTGTAGCATCCAGTCAATATTGAGAAGGCCAGAACTGATGGTTAAATGACTTTTATTGCTTTCCTTGTCATCAACCAACGTAAGAGCTGAGTAAAAACAAATAAACCATGCATTTAGAACGTTACACAGCTCATTACATTAGTTTCAATACGATAGCATTACCAAATTACACATTATACGATAAACATTTCCAGTAGGCTAGCTCAAATATATTTCTCATTAACTCTACAAACCTTGTTCCCCAATTGACCGAAGCTAAACCTTGTAGTTTTAACAGTTTTTTCCGTAAACCTTTTCAGACTTTCCTTTCGTCCTTTCCGCCGTTTGCCAGGTTCATTTACGTCACTTTTCTTCCGGTTTCTTTGGTTATCAAAATAAAAGCCCGATACCGTAATAATAAAACCTTATAGCGTAGCTAAAATCAAAATAGTGCTCAACTACTCTGTTGGCCTTTACACTCCCACCAAATTATTTGCTGTTACACACATTAAAACACAAATCATTTATTTAAGTTACTTAACCAGAATACAGAAATAACCTTGTAAACGTGTTACAACTGTAACTCCAACCTTTCAATACAAAATTTTTTAATTTACCTTTCACAATCTTCTAGTAGCAGAACTAACTTATGTACTGGGCGTTCTACTACAGACATTTTGTTCACACGTTGACCCCTTTTGGTAAGATTTCTGTCTGCAAAGCCTATTTTGACCTTTCTGACAAGACCATCTGTATCTTTTACAGTGTCCAAGATTCGTCCAAGTTTCCACTGTGATCGTGGTTGCATTTCATCCTTGTCCATCACTATGTCGCCTATTTGCATGTTTCTTTTAGGCTTGTGCCATCTTTGTCTGACCATTATGTTCTGCAGGTACTCCCCTTTCCATCTGCTCCAAAATTGTTCGAGCAAGTACTGTACTTGACGCCATCGTTTTTGTGCATATAAGTCCTCCTTAACGAACTGTCCTGGGGGAGGCAGAGAAGTTGAGGTTTTCATCGTGACAAGATGATTTGGAGTTAATGGCTCCAAACTGTTTGGATCGTTGAGACTGTCTGTTGTAAGGGGGCGGCTGTTTACTATAGCAGCTGCTTCATACAAGAAGGTTCTGAGGGAAGAGTCGGTGAGTCGACCTGGTGTGAGAGCCAATGTTGCATTAAGAACGTTTCTCACAGTCCGTATCTGTCGTTCCCATACTCCACCTGCGTGACTAGCATGAGGTGTGTTTAGGACAAAATCACATTGTTTTTCCGCAAGGAAGGTTGTCAGTTTGTCAGTGTCAATCTCGCCTTGTGCTGCACTCAGTTCGTTTCTGGCACCTACAAAATTAGTACCCTGATCGCATTTTATTTGTCTGACAGAGCCTCTTAGAGCGATGAAGCATCTGAGTCCATTTATAAAAGTGTCTGTTGATAGGTCTTCTAACATTTCGACATGAATTGCACGTGAATAAAAGCATGTAAAAAGGAGGCCATACCTTTTATACTCTTTCCTGGCTTGTTTGGTCAGAAACGGTCCAAAAACGTCCATACCACAGTATGTGAAAGGCGGAGAGTGTTCAATTCTTTCTGTGGGTAAGTCTCTCATTTTTTGTCCTTCCACAGGTCTCCTTTGTTTCCGACAAAACACACACCGGCGAATGTAGGATGCAACCGTTTGACTCAACTTTGGGATCCAATACCCATTGGATCGTATCTCATTCATTGTGAAGCCCTTTCCCTGATGATTGACCCTTTCGTGGCAGCGAGTAATTATCAGTTTTGTGACGTGATGTTCTCTGGGAATGATAGTTGGATGTTTAAATGAGCTGGGAAGAGATGAGTGATGGAGCCTTCCTCCCACCTTGAGCACATTGTCCTTGTCTAAGAAAACATCCAAGTTGTACATTTTGTTGTTCTTTGGAAGTTGTTTGCCTTTGTTTAATGTCTCTATTTCGTTTTGATATGCTTGTCTTTGTAAGTCTTTGATTATCACTATTTCTGTGTTTTGTCTTTCAGTTACAGTTGTGAGTGTCTTTGATTTGTCTTGGAGCAAGTATCGTCTGAGACGTGCGACTGCGCTGACTGCACGGGACCAGGATGAGAACTTTGTGAGCCGGTCACTAAGGCTTGTATGTTCAACCGTTTCTGTGTTTAGTGTCTGTACCTTTCTTACCTCTGGGTCTCCTACTGTAAGTACAATGGTCTCTTTTGTTGGAAGCTGTATTTTCTTTTCCCACAGGAAGTGAGGGCCTGTGAACCAATTAGATGAAAGCAGTTCATTTACAGATGTGCCCCTGGATGCCATGTCTGCTGGGTTTTCGCTGGTAGGCACATAAAACCATTGTTGCGGTGAGGTACTATTGCGGATTTTCTGCACTCTATTAGCAACAAACGTGTGAAACCGCCTTGCATCGTTGTTTATGTATCCTAGAGTGACCTTTGAGTCTGTCCAGAAGAACTCCTCAACATTGTCATAGAGCAGTTCCTCTCTTAGCGTGTTACTTACAGCGACTGATACGGCGGCTGCGGTAAGCTCTAACCTTGGGATCGTGTTGACCTTTGTTGGAGAGACACGTGCTTTGCCCATGATGAAGGTACAGTGGACATCTTCCCTTTTGTTTATGAGTCTGAGATAAGAACACTGTCCATATCCTGTGGTGCTTGCATCGGAAAAGTGGTGTATTTCTCTTTTTACCACTTCTCCAAAATCTGCAGGAACATAACATCTGCTGATTTGCACGTTTTTTAGATTGTGTAGATCTCCTTTCCAGCCCTCCCACCGTGGCTTAAGATGTTCAGGTAGAGGATCGTCCCAGTCCGTTCCTTGACGACACATTTCTTGAAGAATTCCCTTTCCTTTCAGCACATAGGGAGCAATGAAGCCAAGGGGGTCGTATATTGCTGCGACTGTGGACAAGATGCCACGTCTGGTTGGTGGTTGGTCCTTTAGTGTGATGTTGAATGTAAAGCAATCCTTCTCCACATTCCAATAAATCCCAAGTGCTCTTTCTGTCTGTGTTTCATTAAACGTCAAGTCCTTTGTTCTTGTATCTGTTGCATGCTCTGAAGCTGGAATGCTTTTTAAAACTTCAGAGTTGTTGGACACGAATTTGTGTAACCTTAGCCCACCCTTCGCACATAGTTCACGTGCTTCCTTTGCCAGTCGTACAGCATCCTTTACTGTCTCTGCGCTGGTGACTCCGTCGTCTACATAGAAGTCTCTTGCTACGAACCGTGAGCCAACTGGATATGCAGAACTGTTCTCTTTGGCTAAATGTTTGAGTCCATAGTTCGCACAGCCGGGCGATGAAACAGCGCCAAAGAGGTGTACTGTCATCCTGTACGCTTGTGGTTGGCTGTTCATATCTCCGTCTTTCCACCATACAAAGCGCAAGTAGTTTCGATCATTTTCTTTGACTTGGAACTGGTGGAACATTTTTTCAATGTCGCACATGAGAGCTACTTGGTGCTGTCTGAAGCGCACAAGCACACCAGTCAGGACCGTTCAGTAAATGCTCATTAAGACAGGTGCCCTTGTGTTTCGCAGAGCAATCGAAGACCACGCGCAACCTCTCAGGTTTCTTTGGATGATAGATGCCATGGTGCGGTATGTACCATGTCTCTCCGGACGGTCCATTATCATCAATCTTTTCAGCATCACCTCTTTTGATGATGTCGCTCATGTATTTCATGTATTCCTCTTTGTATTTTTCATCTTTCAGGAATTTGCGTTTGAGCTGGTTTAGCCTGGTTTCAGCGAGTTGTCTGTTATCTGGCATTTGTGGTCTTTCTTTAAATGGTAATGGCATTTCAAAATGTCCATTTTCAGTTTGTGTTATGCCATGCTCAAGTTTCTGAAGGAATACTAAGTCCTCTTGCGACACAGTCTTTTCATTCCCGTCAGTCTCTTTGAAATCTCTCTCTAAAGCACGTATTGCATCTGCTGGAGTGGAGGGAGGGATTTCTTTAACAGTGATTCGGTGACAGAGACTGCTCGCCGAATCTGTTTCGATGCATGGTGTCGAGTTGCCAACTATGCTCCATCCCAAACCAGTGTGAATGGCATAGGGCTCATTTTCTTTGCCCAAGATTACTTGTTTGGGTGCGAGAGCTCTAGGACAAGTATAACCTATGAGGAGACTTACTTCACAATTGAGGAGTGGAGGGACCTCGTCTACGATCGGTAGCAAGTGACTCCACTGTTTGGCTGTTTCACATGTAGGTATGTGTTCTCTGTTAGCAGGTATGTAATCCTTGGTGTACGCAGTGGGGAGCTTTATGACTGTGGCTGAGTTATAACCTTTCACTAAGAGATCAGACACCTTTTTACTGCTTACAACTGCATTTCTACCCATCATAGTGGTTAGTTTCAGCCTTACTGGACAAACATCTGCCTGCAGCTCGTGTGTGACATCCTGATCAATGAATACAGTGTCGCTCTGTGTGTCTAATAACGCATAGACCAGTTTTTCCTTGAGTGGGTTAGTGGTAGTTGACAGCCACACTGGAACTATCATTGAGGTGCTGACTGACTGTTCAGATCTGGCAACATTAAGTGACATGGCTGTTGCTGTTTCAGGTGAGTTACCTTGAGCTGCATTGTTTGTGGTCACACGTGTTTCACTTTGCAGACCGTTCCTGTAATTTTCATCGTGAAGACATGTCGGGTGTCGCTTTGTGCAAGTCTCACAAGTGAGGCGGCATTTGCAGTCCTTAGCACTGTGTCCTTGTTTTAGACAGCCATAACATAGTCTATTGTCTTTCACATGCTTCTTTCTGCTTTCTAGAGACATTTTCAAGAGGTAAGGGCACTTGTGAAGTTGATGGGTGCCTTGGCACATTGTGCATGGAGAGCCGTTAAGTGTTTTTGTTATTGTCCTTTTATCACTTTGTTCAGTTGTGTTTGTGTTAAATACACTTGCCTTGTTTGTTTTGATTTCCTTTGTGTTCCTTTTGTCACTGTTTGTTTCAGTGCAGCGAAGTGCATAAATGGAGGTGACTGGGTTGCAGGCGACTTCAGCTTCTACTGAGAGGAAGGAGGCAAAGGCAATAAAACTTGGAAACTCACCACCCTCCATTAAAGTCTTTGTTACCTGCCTGTTCCATCTCGCGTTTATCCAGTCTGGTAGTTTGTGTAACAGTTTTTGGTTTTCTTCGCTGTCATTGAGTATTTGTAGTCCCTTTACATGAGGCATTGCAAGCATGCATGCATTTATGAAATCTGCAAATGCCCTTAGTCCATCAGCATCTCTAGACTGCACTTTAGGCCAGTTTGATAGCCTTTCTCTAAATGCCTTCTGAATCACGAATGGCTGGCCGTACCTTTGGTTTAGTTTGTCCCAAGCGTCCTTGTAAGCCTCCTCATCGTTTCTAAAGAAAGTCCCTTCAAGGCATTTTCGAGCTGGACCCGTTACATATCTTTTCAAATAGTACAACTTGTCTGCCGCTGAGATGCCCCTTTGTTCAATCAGTGATATGAGCGTGGATTTCCATTCAATAAAGCATATTGGTTCGCCACTAAACACTGTTGGTTCTGGCGTGGGAAGTCTGTTCAGTTTAATGCTGTCCTGCACTGCTTGAGCTAATTGAGTGACACTAGGGGGAGTTGTTTGCACCGGAATGAAAGAGAGTGCTGGTGTGGGCTGTTTGGGTGTGAAGTATGGGCTCACCTGTTCACCTTTGATTGACCGTACATCATCCACCTGTGATAACTCTCTGTCATATGCTTCAAACCTGGCTCGAGCTGCTTTCACATCCTTTTGTGCTTTCAAGCGTTCCAACTCTGATGTTTGAGCTGCCATTTGTTTCTTGTGCTCCTCCTCTAGAGCTTTTATCCTTTCCTGTTGTCTTTGTTCCTCTAGTACGATCTCATATTCAGCCTCTTTTGCAGCTAGCTCTGCCGCTGCATCGGCTCGTTTTGCTGTGAGCTGTGAAGCTGAGGACCGTTGGCTGCGATTTGATGCTGCGGTTGAGCCGTATATGGACTGGGCATAGTCGTGCTCTAAAAGTCCACGTAAACGAGTTCTTTCGTGCTCTGCATCAAAATCCTCATCAACACCACTTAATCTTTCCAGAATTATCCTTACGATGTCATGAGTTATTGCATCGCATGCATCAATCTTCCTCCTTATGTCAGATGATGGTGCCATTTGGTTTCTTATTTCTGAATATAACTTCAATACATCATCTCTCTTTCGCTCTATTATGTCTGCGAGTTCTGACATCTCCTTATCTGTGATATCTAACTTTAACCTTTCTCTTGTTTTTCGTACCTGTGTTTTCCATTGTTCATAAAGAGTTATTAGTCTTTTTTCCTTTTTTCTCATTTCATTCTCTTGGAATGTCATCATCTTTTCCGTTTGTACTTTAACTCTTTCAGAACGTCTTGGCAACTCTGACATGCTTTGAGCTTTGTCTTGAAGCTCTGTCAAGATTTGTTCTTTACATGTGATTGAATCTTTAATGTTCTGTCTATCTTCAATTTCATCTTTAAGTGAGTCTTTTAAATCTTGAATTTCTTGTTGTAGATTTGTAATCTGTTTGTTTATGTCCATTTGACTTACTGAAGCAGCCTGTGATTCTTCCATTTTGAGCACTTTTCTTTGAACCCTTTTATTTTCTGACCAACTTCTGCCATCTGCTGGACGTCTAGGGTGTTGCCGTTGAATCTTGTAGCCCCGTTGGTCAGCGCGTGGCGGTGGTCAAGCTCTTACTGTAGCATCCAGTCAATATTGAGAAGGCCAGAACTGATGGTTAAATTACTTTTATTGCTTTCCTTGTCATCAACCAACGTAAGAGCTGAGTAAAAACAAATAAACCATGCATTTAGAACGTTACACAGCTTATTACATTAGTTTCAATACTATAGCATTACCAAATTACACATTATACGATAAACATTTCCAGTAGGCTAGCTCAAATATATTTCTCATTAACTCTACAAACCTTGTTCCCCAATTGACCGAAGCTAAACCTTGTAGTTTTAACAGTTTTTTCCGTGAACCTTTTCAGACTTTCCTTTCGTCCTTTCCGCCGTTTGCCAGGTTAATTTACGTCACTTTTCTTCCGGTTTCTTTGGTTATCAAAATAAAAGCCCGATACCGTAATAATAAAACCTTATAGCGTAGCTAAAATCAAAATAGTGCTTAACTACTCTGTTGGCCTTTACAGACATCATGCATCGAACTCAAATCTATGATCGAACTTCCACTGTAAACCTGCTGTAAACACTTGATGATGCGAGCGAAATACCGGAGTGAACATGGCTGTAAACGACTTTTGCCATAGACAGTATAAGAAGACTTTTGCAGATTATGCGATGTCAATCTACGCATCCACGGTACAATCACGTGTCTCGTTTCCCATTTCCGCGGTCGTTTCGATTTTCAATTTCTCTAACCTACAATGTAAAACTCGGCGCTTAGCGGCTACGTCACGGCTCTCAGCCGCCCTCTGTTCGTTGATTGGGCCGGCTGTTTTCAGGCCGGAGGAAAACTGAAAGATAGGCTGCTATCTCAGACTGACTACAGGAGCGAAATGAAATTAGCGGAATTAGGAAGTCTGACATAGTCAGGCTAGAAAAATAGTGCCAAAAGTCACGTTTCGTACTTGTAGAATTTTGTTTTGTACTTGTAGAATTTTGTTTTGTACTTGTAGAATTTTTCTTTGTACTTGAAGGTTTTTGTTTTACTTGAAGTAATTTTTTTTTGTACTTGAAAGATTTTAGTTTGTACTTGGAGGATATTTTTGTCATTGAAGAAATACGTTTCTATGTATATGTAAAACATACTGTATTTGTTTGATAGGTACGTTTTTTATTTGCAGAACAATATGCATTAGTTTGTGAGTGATGTTTTGTACAAACCACACTGAGTTTGTTTGTGAATCATTGGGTGTGAGTAAAACACGTTTTGTGTGTGAGTTTTTGGCACATAATTCGCTCCATACTATGGTTGCTTAATATAGTCTTATCCAGATTACTCTTTTTTTAGGAGGGGTTTGACAACTGCGGTTGGCAGTTTTCAGGGTGTTTGGAAAACTCCCAGAGAGAAGTGAGGCATTTAGAAAAGAACATTTAGAAAAGAACACAAAGAAAAGAACATTCAGAAAGAATGTTTTCTTAACTTAATGGGAACGTTAGTAAAAAGTTCTAAGAACATATTGTTATCTGTGATTAAAGTTCGGTCTTTTTTATTATAACAAGAACTTTTGTAGGCGTCACTGATTATGTGCTTTTGACGCAACGCGACGCGCCTAAAACAGAGTTGTCCACACACACTCACGAACGAGCTGCATAAAGTCTGGTGATTTTACCCGAACTCTTAGCAAAGTAGCAAACTAGTTTACAAGTCTCTGCAGGACGTACAGTGTTTGCTGCATCTCGACATGTGTGAATCTCGCGAGAGTTTGACAGTGAGAAACGCTTCCGGCGCTGGACGCTCACGCGAGGTAACAGAGAACACGATCGGTCATTACATGTGAAACAAACACGAGCATTTCATGATTTCAGTAATAATACATAAACGTGACATGTAAGGAGGCATTGTAGTATGTCTGACATTTTAACACCCTTCTATCATTTGCTTTTATTTGATTTCCCAAATGTTCCAAAACCCCATAAAGCCGCACGGTATGGCAGCTAATAAAGTGGTTTCATTGCTAACTTTACTGGTCTCTGATTTGACCGAAAGATTGTGGATCACTAAACCCCCTTTCTCTGACGCCTGGAGCTGTATTGTGTTGTTAATACGATCTGTAGACTCGAAGACTGAACTATAACATTATAAATTTGAGTCTTTGTGTCTGTAAACCCAGCTAACACATTCATGTTCTGAAAACGTTGTGGGAGAATAGTGATTGACAATGTTGCTGTAATGTCTACTTTTCTTGTCGTGATCAGAACACTATTTAAAAGGATAGGCTACGATAATAGTGCAAACTTAATTTTACTCGCAGTCAACGTTCTTTGAATGTTTATTTGTAACATTCCAAGAACATTGGAATAGCAAAAGTCAACAACATATGGTGATGTTGTTCTAAGGACATTTTCTGTCAACAAAGGGAATATTTTAGTGCAAATAATATCACAAAAATGTTTCGAAAATGTTGATGTTTGAAACACGAAATACGTCAACGTTGTGAGGACATTCCTCAAGTAAATAAACATCATCAAGATGTTCCAAGAATGTTGTTTTAAGACTGTTTCACTCAACGTTACGAGAACATTCATCAAAACATCATTAAAATATTTCAAACATGTTGTTCTAAGAACATTTTCTCTTAGCATTATGAAAATGCATCAAATAGCCTATTATTAATATAAGAATGTTCTATGTTATTTAAAGAACCTTTTACAAAACCATTGCAAAACATTACTGAACGTTGTGGGAATGTTTGCTGTTATCTGGCAATGTTGCAGTATCAGATCAGGCTTAACCTTGTTGTTGTCATGACAGAGCATATCATTACATTGTAAATGAGATTCTAATTAAATATGACAATTTTATGTTTTCATTTCTTGCTTCAAACATGACTTCTATAACAGTTCCTGTGTGAAAACATGTATGCCAACTCTTCTCAGGTGTTTGTGTAAATGTTTTTGCGGTATAATATGCAGCTTGTGTGTCAGTTTTGCAGTGTAAAGCCAGCAGGTGTGTGTGTGTGTGTGTGTGTGTGTGTGTGTTTCAGATGTGTGACGGTCTCCTGATGGAGGTGTGTGTGGACTCAGTCGAGTCAGCCATAAACGCAGAGAGGGGAGGTACAAGTTCACACACACATTCTTGAATATAGTGTAGAAAATATCTTCAGATTGGTGGCGTTGAACATTGCACATTTCTGTTGAGTGTTTTGTAAGTGTTTTTTGGGCAGCTGTCATGTGTTATCGTGTGTGTGTTCAGGAGCGGGTCGTATCGAGCTGTGCTGTAACCTGCTGGAGGGAGGGACGACACCCAGTACAGGTCAAACACACACACACACACACACACACACACACACACACACCTGAGACTTCAATACCACATTCTGCCATCAGTTCAGAGGAGTTCTTTAAACCACAGACAATAAAGAGGATCTACTCTGTTTTTCCCATGTCCATCTTTCTTTAGTGTGTAATGTTGATGTTTGAGCATGAACAAGCACCAACAGATCCCTTTCATTCGCTCACATTCGACGTAACGACGTAATTGGGATCACTTAAGGGAGCCCTATCATCTTCGAGTATCTACAGAACGAGCCAATGAACGTTGGCATGCGGTAATCTCGTCACGCGCCCCACAGCGCGGGTATAAACAGGAAGCGGGAACAGGAAGCGTATAAACACTTCAAAACACCGCTACTAGGCAAGAATGTACTGGTCCGTACGGACAGCACTGTGACCGTTGCGTATATCAACCGCCAGGGTGGTCTACGCTCCCGCCGCATGTCACAACTCGCCCGCCATCTCCTTCTTTGGAGTCAGAAGCATCTGAGGTCGCTTCATGCCGTTTATATTCCAGGGCTGCTCAACGAGCTCTCACGGCAGCGGGTGCTACCGGGAGAATGGCGACTCCATCCCCAGGTGGTCCAGCTGATCTTCAGGCGCTTCGGGGCCGCACAGGTAGATCTGTTTGCCGCCCCGGACACGTCTCACTGCCAGTTGTTCTTTTCCCTGACCGAGGGGACCCTCGGCACGGATGCTCTGGCACACAGCTGGCCTCGGGGCCTATGCAAGTATGTGTTTCCCCCAGTGAGCCTTCTTGCACAGACCTTGTGCAAAGTCAGGGAGGACGAGGAGCAGGTCTTGCTAGTTGCGCCGTATTGGCCCAACCGGACCTGGTTCACAGAACTGGTGCTCCTCGCGACAGGCCCTCCCTGGCCCATTCCTCTGAGAGAGGACCTGCTCTCTCAGAGACGGGGCACCCTATGGCACCCGTGTCCGGACCTCTGGAAACTCCATGTCTGGTCCCTGGACGCAAGGGGTGCAACTACCCAGTCTCAGAGGGGTATGCAGCAACAATTTTGGCGCCCCCTTCCCCTCCCCCCCAAAAAAACAAATAAATAAATAAGTAATGTAATGAGTGAGTAAGTAATGTCTGGTCCTTTCGGCACTTCAGAGACCACCCTTTGAGCCTTTGCAATCAGCGGAGTTAAAAATTCTGTCCTGTAAAACAGTACTCCTGGTTACCTTGGCCTCCATCAAGAGGGTAGGGGACTTGGATGCATTTTTGTTCAACGAATTGTGCCTAGAATTCGGCCCGGCTAACTCTCACCTGATCCTGAGACCAGGCCCGGATATGTGCCTAAGGTTCCCACCACTCCCTTCCGGGACCAGGTGGTGAACCTGCAAGCGCTGCCTTCAGAGAAGGCAGACCCAGCCCTGGCTTTTCTCTGTCCCATTTGCGCTCTGTGTTGCTATGTGGACAGAACGCAAAGCCTCAGGACCTCAGATCAGCTCTTTGTCTGTTATGGAGGCCAGTAGAAGAGAAAGGCTGTCTCCAAGCAGAGGATGGCCCACTGGCCCAATAGTGGATGCCATCGCCTTGGCTTACGAAGCCCAAGGCGTGCCTTGCCCGCCTGGGTTGAGAGCCCACTCCACTCGGGGTGTCGCTTCTTCTTGGGCGCTGTCACACGGCGCCTCGCTGACAGACATCTGTAGAGCTGCGGGCTGGGCGACACCTAACACGTTTGCTAGGTTTTATAGCCTACGTGTTAAACCGGTTTCTTCCTCCGGCTCGCTTCAACCAGCCGGTAACACCGAAGTTTCCGCTCTAGTATCGGCTTGCTGCGCCACTCCCCTCCACATGGAGCGGATACGTGCGCTTTTCTGCTCCATTCGAGTTCCCCACTCAGGCGAACCCTGTTGAGTTCCTCCACATCCCTTCGGCAGTCAGATGTTGCGGAGCATCCGACGCCAGGCCTAGTGCTCGTATGCTTGTAACTTGTGCTAGGCTGGGTTCCATATGTGGTGATCCCTGCGGCGATCCCATATTCTTCCACGATCAGCTCCCCACGGTGAGCCCGGATCTGCCGTCACTGTCTGGTGTTGCTTCCCCCTTCTTAGGCTGGAGCCACCCCAATGACTTTCCATATGTTGCACTGCCCCTAACCGGCCAGTCCATATGTGTATTCTCCACATGGTACCTCCCTACGGGCAGGATATGCTCCCTACGCTCCGCAGCGTCCCTCTCCCCTGTAAAGGCAGGCTTTCCCAGTATTCTCAGTGTTACCCACTGTGTGGGTAATAACGGAACAGCAGTTGAACTCCCTCTACACAGGCCTTCTGCCCCAGCCAGTTGGGGGTTCTGAGAGTCTTGCATAGGGCGCTGGATGTGGCAACAACCGTGGCGTATTCCAATTACGTCATCATGTCGAACGTGAGCGACTGAAATGGAACGTCTTGGTTAGTAATGTAACCCTCGTTCACTGAAGGAAGTAACGTCCCGTCACCGCGCTTGCTGACCATCGCTGTAACGGCCGTCACAATCTCGGCTCCTCAGCGAAAAGCAATGTGTGCGTGCGCCCGCTTCCTGTTTGTACCCGCGCTGCGGGGCAGAGCGTGTGACACGATTCGCGCAGACCAATGTTCATTGGCTCGTTCTGTAGATACTCGAAGATGATAGGGCTCCCTGAAGTGATACCAATTACGTTGTCACGTCGGCATTACGTTTCGAGGCTTACATTAGTAACCGAGACGTTATTCTCTATATCAGTGTCAGTGTTTCTGAACTCCCTGAAACACTTCCATTGTAGTCTTGAGTTTCTTCCAGGAACGAACACGTTACAATATTCTTTCAAAATTTTTATAATTCACAGGCAGAGTAAAGGGCCGTGGCCTGGTTGAGTTAGTTAGTAGTGTGTGTGTGTGTGTCCAGGTCTGCTGCAGGTGGTGAAGGAGAACGTGCGGGTCCCGGTGTACGTGATGATCCGGCCCCGTGGAGGAGACTTCATGTACTCGCACTGGGAGGTGGAGGTGATGAAGAGGGACATGGAGCTGATGAAGAGTCACCGGGCCGACGGGCTGGTGTTCGGGGCGCTGACGGGAGACGGGCGAGTGGACACTGAGCTCTGCGTGGAGCTGATGGGTAAAACATGACACCAGTTTCACTGACATCCTACATCTCTGGGTCCTTTTGGTCCGGACCAAAGAGGAAATGTCGTTTTTTAAGGATGGATGAATAGAATGATGGATGGATGGATGGATGGATGGATGAATGGAATGAATGGATGGATGAATGGAATGGATGGATGAATAGAATGATGGATGGATGAATGGAATGATGAATGGAATGGATGGATGAATAGAATGATGGATGGATGGATGAATGGAATGGATGGATGGATGAATGGAATGGATGGATGGATGGAATCGATGGATGAATGGGATGGATGGATGAATGAATGGAATGATGGATGAATGGATAGATTAATGTAATGGATGGATGAGTGGAATGATGGATGAATGGTATAAAGGATGGATGGATGGATGAATGGATGGATGAATAGAATGATGGATGGATGAATGAATGGATGGAAGGATGAATGATGAATGGAATGGATGGATGGATGGATAGATTAATGGAATGGATGGATGAGTGGAATGATGGATGAATGGTATAAAGGATGGATGGATGGATGAATGGATGGATGAATAGAATGATGGATGGATGAATGAATGGATGGAAGGATGAATGATGAATGGAATGGATGGATGGATGGATAGATTAATGGAATGGATGGATGAGTGGAATGATGGATGAATGGTATAAAGGATGGATGGATGGATGAATGGATGGATGAATAGAATGATGGATGGATGAATGAATGGATGGAAGGATGAATGATGAATGGAATGGATGGATGGAGTGATGGATGGATGGATGGATGGAATGATGGATGGATGAATGGATGAATAGAATGATGGATGGATGGATGGATGGATGGATGAATGGATGGATGAATGGAATGGATGGATGAATAGAATGATGGATGGATGAATGGAATGATGAATGGAATGGATGGATGAATAGAATGATGGATGGATGAATGGAATGAATGGATGGATGGATGGAATCGATGGATGAATGGGATGGATGGATGAATGAATGGAATGATGGATGAATGGATAGATTAATGGAATGGATGGATGAGTGGAATGATGGATGAATGGTATAAAGGATGGATGGATGGATGAATGGATGGATGAATAGAATGATGGATGGATGAATGAATGGATGGAAGGATGAATGATGAATGGAATGGATGGATGGATGGATAGATTAATGGAATGGATGGATGAGTGGAATGATGGATGAATGGTATAAAGGATGGATGGATGGATGAATGGATGGATGAATAGAATGATGGATGGATGAATGAATGGATGGAAGGATGAATGATGAATGGAATGGATGGATGGATGGATAGATTAATGGAATGGATGGATGAGTGGAATGATGGATGAATGGTATAAAGGATGGATGGATGGATGGATGGATGGATGAATAGAATGATGGATGGATGAATGAATGGATGGAAGGATGAATGATGAATGGAATGGATGGATGGATGGAGTGATGGATGGATGGATGGAGTGATGGATGAATGGAATGGATGGATGAATGAATGGAATGATGGATGAATGGTATAAAGGATGGATGGATGGATGAATGGAATGGATGGATGAATAGAATGATGGATGGATGCATGAATGGAATGAATGGATGGATGGATGAATGGAGTGATGGATGGATGGATGGATGGAATGATGGATGGATGAATGAATGAATGGAATGATGGATGGATGGATGGGGACAGATGAATGGATGGGGACAGATGGATGGATGAGGACGGATGGATGGATGAGGACAGATGGATGGATGAGGACGGATGGATGAGGACAGAAGGATGGATGGGGATGGATGGATGGGTGGATGGGGACAGATGAATGGATGGATGTAATGATGGATGAATGGTATAAA